>VDFB02286623.1:0-62574 GCA_007258455.2 Sequoia sempervirens
CCTAGAATCTACATTATAACTCCTAGAGATTTGAAATCATTCTCAGACATCCTAAAAAATACATACATGAAATATAACTTAAAGTATAAGAAAATAAATGTCCATTTACAAATGTCACTTATACTTAATTGTTTATTTCATATATATAGTCTGAGGTAGAGAGATAGGTATTTTTGCTTCTTGGAAATGCAAGCACATTATAACACACTCACATTATAACATGCTAACATGCTTACATTATTTCTTTTATTCTGCACTTACCCTTATGTTGACACATTCACATGTTTTTTGTGTTTACAATGTCTATTTATACAAGTTTCTCAAACATGGGGCATCTTATCACCTTTGGCTATATATGTGTAGTGGTGAGATCTGAACATATCATTTAAATAACTTTAGATAGATTAGGTTTTACAAATGAAATATAGGATATAAAAGTTAATTCCTCACATGCAATTTTTATGTCTAACAAACTTGATCAAGGTATTGTATTGTTCATCAAAGCAACACAAATAAAGAATCTTGTGGATCCTTACAATCACATTAATTAGTAGAATCCATCTAGGTGTTGTCTTTACTATAAATAGTTAAAAAGTCTAGTTTGTTATTTTCTACATGAAATCTTTTCTCTCCATATATTTGATATGCGTTGAATTATAGAAAGTTTGATGTATCTAGACTAGGGGATAAGACCTAGTAGTTGAGTGTGTACCAATAGTTGTGAGGGTATTTGTCATAATTTGATTAATTAATAGAACATATTCTCATTATCATTTAAATATAAAAATATCAATAAATATTTAATATTGTGTAATAACTACAATTTAAATAGTTATTTTAGTTTTACTTAATATATATCATTGATACACAAAGTGTATCCAACTCCCCATTGAACATTACTAAAAACAAGCACATCTTGCAAAACCTAACTTCACATGGAGTATGAGATAATGTAAATCATTGCATATAAAAATTTCATCTAAAAATATAACATAAGTAAAATAAAATATTACATTTAACTTTGTACAATCTTTCAACTAATTTATGGAGACACATAAATATGATTACCAACATCAATAGATGCTTGCTAATTTATATAAAAAGATATATAAAATTAGAAGTTAAAAATTTTTAGTCGATAGGCTACATATAGTGTGAGATTTGAGTCTGAAACAAGTCGCATGCATGCAAACCACTATTGAATCATCAGAAAACAAGTTTCAATTGTCATTTAATGGTAAACCAACTATCATTTAATGTTAAAATCCTCCAAAATATCAAGTAAAAGCCTCCAAAATCTCACTTATCACATAATAGCCAGATAAATATTGATTTGACAACTAGATGGGAACATTTAATTTCCAATAGCACTTACAATCAATTGTTTAATCCAGCCACATGCAACTAGAATTTGCAGGGCATCCATGCACAAACGTATACTCTCTTAACATATTAAGATACATACAGTTTTCTATCAGCATAATCCTTGAACCTCGTTTAGGTGCAAGTGCTAATTTAATTTCCTAAGTAATTAGTGATGGATATCACTTATATGATAGTTCCATCTAGCAGAGATAGCTTTTCGTCATCATATTTGAAAGCTGATACAGACCACCTATTTTCCCTCAACATTAGTTGCTCTCACAGTGTACTCTGAAACAAGTTTTGCAAATGATGAAGATTTGTTCTCCAGGAGTTTGGTTGGAGAGTCATATTCAACAACATTTCTTGATTAAAAAGAAGTATTCAATTCATAAATCAAGCAGGGGAGGAATATTTTTCCACAAAAGAAGAGGATTTGTAATCTTGAACATAGGAAAATGGAAAGGTTAAGATTTCATACCATCACTCAACACAAGGACCAAGTCACTATCGCAGACTGATGGAATTCGATGTGCTATGGTTAAGACTGTGCAGTCACTAAATTGGTTCCGTATAGTTTGTTGAATAAGCCCATCTGTTGCAGTGTCCACTGAGGCAGTTGTTTCATCCACTACCAATATGCGGCTTCGCTTTAGTAGTACTCTTCCCAAGCACACAAGCTGTCTTTGCCCCACACTCAGTTCTCTCCATTCTCAGTTACTGCAGAGCAGACCAATACAATACATTCAATACATTTGCCCTAACAGGGAAAGGAAGTAGTATAACAAGATACTAAAATGATCGGGTTTCTTATTTCAAAAATAGGAGATAGGATAAAAATAAACCGAGAGAGTCAAGCTTTTCTTCTTTTTCCCGGACAATTTCCCCCAGCTGGCATTTCTCCAAAGCCTGGACCATGTGCACAAGCAATGTGAGTATTTACTAACAGAAATCCACATCTTTATAGTTTTGAGCACTGATATTCTGTTATCCAAGAAAGAATAAAAATTGAAAACCAATCAAAATGTATGTATATATGTTTATCCCACCTTCCAAATCTCGTCATCTGAATAGTCTCCCAAGGGATCTAGATTATTCCTTATAGTGCCTTCAAACATTGTTGGGTCTTGTGGGATAATACTTATTCTGGACCTTAGATCGTGCAGGCCTATTGTCAAGATATCAATTCCATCAATGACTATTCTGCCTCCGACTGGATCTACAATTCGGAAGAGTGTTTGAATCAGAGTAGATTTCCCACAGCCTGTCCGTCCTACGATTCCCACTTCTTCCCTCCAGGAAAAGTGCATGAAATTCCTCTTAAAACAAGTGGGAGATGTGGCCCATAACGCACCTGATTTTGTGAAAAGACTTTGTAAGTTCAGTGATGACAGATAATGGAATCGCTAGTTTACATACATGAAGACAAATAGATTGTTACTATTAAGTACTAACCTGAAGATCAGTGATATCAATTGTTCCTCTGGATGGCCAGCAAGAGCTTGGTCTAGAATTCTCTATAACCAATGGAGGTTCGCTACGTATCCGTGAGTACTGCACCATTCTCTCTACAGAGATCATATTGTTTTCCACATTACAAAGGTTCCACATCAGCACGCCTTGTGTAAGGTTCAGACTGAGCCCATATGTTATTCCCAAGCCTGCAATGCCTGTAAATTATACTGTATAGTTAACTTTTGTGAACTGGGGTATCCATCTTGTTTGCTTAAATTAGTCTTATTAAGAATAATGCATCTGAATCAATGTCTTTTCTACCTACCTGGATTAACTATGCTTTCTGGCAAGCAAAGCATGAGCACCATAGACAACACAAATATAAGATTTGATAAAAGATCCAGCCGAAAGCAAAGCCACTCCAGGGCCCCAGAATTGTGGAAACTGGGTCTGGAAAATCCATCAATCAAATTTAGATTTATATTCATGAATCGAGATTCCTGATCAAAACTTCTGATTGTGGCTGCCCCGGAGATTGATTCTGCAAAATGTTGTATGACAGGAGCCTTACAAACTCCAATCAATCTAACAAGTTCCCTTGAAGTCACTATGTAATATTGCTGCATGCAATGATAGGAAGCATATTTAGAAAATTGCTTTTGTTTATAGTGATCAGGAACCAAAGCCAAGGAACAAAAATCATAAAGATATCAGTCTTGGTAAAATCTGAAATGCGATTTCTATGCTTGATATTATAGATTTTTTTTCAGTAAAGTGTCATCTCTATCTAGAACTAGCCTTCTGATAAACATGAATATCAAACTACTCCCTCTCTTATTTCTACAAGAAGGATATTTCGCATGATTGTGAAAATTCATCAGAGATAGAGCATACCTGATACCATATACAAATTGCAAACACGGGTATAAACATAATAAAGATTTGCCAAGCAACTTGAGACATGACTGCCACAATTCCCAAAAGCTGTATGATTGAAAAAGCTAAAGATCCCAGTTGAAAAGGAATAATTTGATCCACTTTACTCTGATCTGTTGATGCCTGCCAAAAGTCATAGAGAGTTTATAATTCTTGTTGTAGCTTCAAACAATTTTCATCCTTTGAAATAAGAAAAACAAAAACTAGAACAATCAAATCTACTAACCCGATTTAGTATACGTCCAGTTGGAGTTGCATCGACGGACATTGGTGCACGAAATATAGAGCTGTGCATGTTACTGAAAAGTTGTTGGGCACTTTTAAATCCAGAGAGACAAAGCAGGATAGTCCTTACAAGAATGCATAATGCACTGCATAATGCCAAAGCCATATAAACTAGAATGAGGAGGGACTTGCTAACCGGGGGTTTTTGATCTTCGGCAAAGGGGTCGCCCATGTCATCCAGTAGCTGCTACCTATATCAAGTAGCTGAAATATTGTGTGTGCCAACAAGATGATGAGTATCAAAGCACCTTTATATGCAGCAATGATGTAAGACCAGTAAACCCACATATTCACCCTACCTTTTTCTCTTTCTTCTTCTTGCACAAGCTGTGAACTCTTAACCCCTTTGTCTATTTCTTTATCTTCACGAGTTTTTGATTCAAGATCGTCTTCTACCTCTTTTGATTTTTGGCTACTGTCCTGCTTTTGGAGCTTTTGACAATTAACATCTTTCACGCTAGTTGTATTACTAGTAGATGGCCCTTCAACAAGTACCTGTGATGGGAGGTTCTCAGAATTCTCCATGGCGTTGACCGATTTCAATGCCCTCTGATGTGCACCAACCAATTCCTCAAAATCTGTGCTTGATTGTAATATATCATCGTATTTTCCAGCCTGGATAATCTCACCATCTCGCATTACCTATAAGAATGTAAATAAGTCTGAGTTTTCAGCAGAATTTGAATCCTTCCATTTCTTGTTGGAATATTAACCCTAACTGCCGCCATCCCCGCCAACCACTGCCCGCTATATCGCAATCAATAAATTAGCCATTGCGATACCGCGGGAGTCTTCTGTAATGTTTTGTTTTATTCCAGCCAATGCCCGCTATATCACAATCAATAAAATATTCATCGCGACACCGCGGGAGACTCTGACTCTGTACGCAATATCGCAATAAAGATTTTAACCATCGCGATACCGCGGGGAACTATGGAAAAATCCGCCACCGCCAGGGAATTAATATTTAAGTTTTAATATTATGAAAAGGACATTGTATTAAATGCATTTTGACGGGGGAAAAGTTAGTTAGGTGATTTTGAATTAAAATGTTATTTTGTTCCCTCTCATCCGTGAAATTCTTTCACGTGACTTTTTACTTGCAGCATATATTTTGTAATTGTAATTTACTTTTGAATTAATGAGAATGAGAAGGAGAATGTGAATGTGAAGAAACAGAAAATTACGAGCAGCATCTCTGTGTGTTAAAAATATTTTTATGTTTTAATTTTTACTGTGTGTGAACTCCTCTGCCTCTGGCCTTCACGTGGTATCAGAGCAAGTTCGAGTATCAAAGCAAGTTTGATTATCAGAGTCAATTTTATCAAAGCAGATTATCTGGGTAAATTTCAAAAATGGCAGCAAGCACAAGCTTGACAAACCCACAAATTCCACAGTTTAATGGGAAGAATTATGAGTACTGGTCAATTACCATGAAAGCACTATTTAGCTCACAGGATATATGGGATTTAGTAGAGAATGGATTTGCAGAGCCAGCAGATGCAGTAGCATACAATGCTTTAACACAAGCAGAGAAAGACTTATTAAAAGATACAAGGAAGAAAGACTCAAAGGCTTTATTTTATCTGTTTCAAACTGTACATGAAAGCATTTTTCCAAGGATTTCAGCAGCAACAAAGTCCAAACAAGCATGGGACATACTTCAGACAGCCTATCAAGGCATGGCAAAAGTTAAAACAGCAAAGCTACAAATGCTGAGAAGAGATTTTGAAATAATATGTATGAAGGACAATGAATCTGTAGATTCATTCTACACCCAAGTCATTGGGGTGGTTAATCAAATTAGGTCTCATGGAGAGAATCTGGAAGATACCAGAGTTGTTGAAAAGATTTTAAGGAGTTTGCCCACAAAATTTCTACCGGTTGTAGTTCTATAGAGGAGACAAAGAATCTCTCACAGTTCAGTTGATGCGTATGCATCTAATTTCTCATGAACACAGGCTGAAAAGGTTAGCAGATACATCACTGGAGCATGCTTTCAAAACTCAGGACTTCAGTTAGTCAAGGAAGAGGCAGAGGTAGATCAAGAGGAAGAGGAAGAAACTCTTACAGAGGTGAAAGATACAGTTTATCAAGCTCAAGTGGAAGAGGCAGCAATCAAGGCTCAAGCCAAAACCCAACACATAATCAGTCACAAAATCAAAGGTATGATAAATCTCAAGTCCAATGTCACTACTATAAAAAATATGGGCATTATATGAATGAGTGTAGAAAGAAGCAGTATGATAATAATAGACAAAATGCAAATTTTTCAAGAGAAGGTCAAAATCAGAATTTAGATAAGAGCACAATGTTTTTAGCTTGTAATGTTGCTCAAGCAAATGAAAAAGATGTATGGTTTTTAGATTCAGGCTGTAGCAATCATATGACAGGGAATCTAGAAATGTTTTCAAGTTTAAATGAGAATGTAAAGTCTGATGTTACATTGGGTAATGACAACAAAGTGTCAGTCAAAGGAAAAGGAGATGTCAATATTCTAACTAAACAGGGGGAGAAAAAGTATATTTTAGATGTGTATTTTGTGCCTGGTCTGAAACATAACTTAATGAGTGTAGGGCAACTGGTTCAAAAAGGGTATAGAGTAACCTTCAAGAATGGTCTATGCACAATTTTAGACAAATACCCAAGCAACCAGCTTATTGCAAAAGTCAGAATGACAAACAACAGAATGTTTCCCTTAAAGATAAGGCCAGATTTGAATATAAATTATGCTCAAGCACAACACTTAATGAATTCACAAGTGGGTAGAGAAGAAACTACAGCAGTAGTGCAGACAATCTTTCAAGCTGAGATAAAAGATGAAAAACTAGTTATGGCACCTGAGATTTGGGCATCTCAACTTTGGAGGTTTAAATTTACTTCATAGGAAAGGCATGGTCAAGGGACTACCTTTAATAGAAAAACCAAAAAGGGTATGTGAAGGGTGCATTTTAGGAAAACAACATAGAGAATCATTTCCAGCAGAAAAATCAACTAGAGCAAAAGCCCCTTTGAAAATTATACATTCAGATTTGTGTGGACCTATGCAAACACCTTCAATAGGTGGTAGTTTTTATTTTCTGACATTCATTGATGATTATTCAAGAAAAACATGGGTTTATTTTGTAAAGCAAAAAAATGAAGTGTTTGATCTGTTTCATCAGTTCAAGAATTTGGTTGAAAAACAAAGTGGTCATTATATCAAAGTGTTGAGAACAGATAGAGGTGGTGAGTATATTTCAAGAGAATTTTTTAATTTTTGCAAAGATCATGGAATTCACAAGCAATTCACAACTAGATACACACCTCAAAAAAATGGAGTAGCTGAAAGGAAAAACAGAACAATCATGGAAATGGCTAGAAGCATGTTGAAAGCCAAACACTTGTCAAATGAATATTGGGCAGAAGCAATTTCTTCTGCAGCCTATATAATGAATAGGTGTCCAACGAAAAGTGTTATGAATATGGTACCTGAAGAATTATGGACAGGAAGAAAACATAGTGTTACTCACATGAGAGTATTTGGATGTGTTGCATATGCACATGTGCCTGATGAATTGAGAAGAAGCTATATAACAAAGGAGAAAAATGTATATTTGTTGGATACAGTGAAGAATCCAAAGCTTATAAGCTCTATAATCCAACAAAAAATAAAGTTATAATCAGCAGAGATGTACAATTTGTAGAAGATGAAGCATGGGATGGAAGTATAGAGAAGATAGTCAATATTTCAGCTAGTATACCTCAAGAGGAGAATGAAGTTTCAGCATCAACAAATATTCCAGCTATTGTGACTCCTACCACTCCCATTCAAACTCAACAAAGTGGTTCACAAGTGACACCAGCATCGACTATAAGAACAGCCTTATGCATTCAAGGAAGCAGTCCAACAAGAGGACAACAAACACCATCTACAGCAGGACCATCGAGTCCATATTCCACAAGTTCAAGTGATATGTCAAATCCTACATTGGCAAGTCTGAGAAGACAGAAAATCAGAAGCATAAGAGATATATATGAGCAAAATGAAGGTGAGAATAATTCAGATCAGATTTTTCTTTTTGCATTTTATTCTCAAATAGAAGATCCAGTTCATTTTGAAGATGCAATCAAAGATGATAAATGGGTAAATGCTATGGATGAAGAGATTGAAGCAATTGAAAAGAATCAGACATGGGAACTAGTCAGTCTTCCAAAAGACAAAGATATAATTGGAGTGAAATGGGTTTATAAAACCAAATTGAATGAAAAAGATGAAGTTCAAAAGCTTAAAGCAAGATTGGTTGTAAAGGGCTATTCACAACAGCCTGGAATTGATTACAATGAAACATTTGCACCTGTAGCACGATTGGATACTATAAGAATGATTTTAGCATTAGCAGCTCAGAATAAGTGGTCTGTATTTCAAATGGATGTAAAGTCAGTTTTTTTAAATGGTTATTTAGAAGTAGAAGTTTATGTGGATCAGCCACCTGGGTATGAAATTCTGGGTCAAGAAGATAAAGTTTACAAATTGAAAAAGGCACTGTATGGATTGAAGCAAGCCCCAAGAGCTTGGTACAGCAGAATAGACAGTTATCTTTTGTTGAATGGATTTAATAGATGTAGCAGTGAGCCCACACTGTATACAAAAATGAATGAAGAAGGTGAAATACTAATAGTATGCTTATATGTTGATAATTTAATCTTCACTGGCAATTTGTCAATTGATCTGTTCAAGGTAGACATGAAGAAAGAATTTGAAATGACAGACTTAGGTCTGATGAAGTATTTTTTAGGCATTGAAGTGAATCAAAATGAAAATGGTATTTTTATTTCACAGTCAAAATATGCAAATGACATTTTGAAAATGTTTAATATGATGAAGTGCAAACCAGCACCAACACCTACAGTGACAGGTCTGAAACTAAGCAAGGATGATAGAGGGTTTAATGTTGATCCAACTTTGTTTAAGAGGCTTGTTGGAAGTCTCATGTATCTCATAGCCACAAGGCCAGACATTATGTATGGAGTAAGTTTGATTTCTAGGTTTATGGAAACACCAAAAGACACCCATTGGAAAGCAGGGAAGAGAATTTTAAGGTATGTAAGTGGAACAAGAAATTTTGGCATTAAGTATTCAAGTTTAGATGAGTTCAAACTCATAGGATACACAGACAGTGACTGTGCTGGTAGTATTGATGACAGAAAAAGCACGTCTGGTTATGTATTTAATTTTGGGACTGGTGTTGTCTCATGGTCTTCAAAGAAGCAGCCGATAGTTTGTCTTTCATCAGCTGAAGCAGAATATGTGGCAGCCACAAGTGTAGCATGTCAAACAATTTGGATGAGAAGAATTTTGAAAGAATTGCAAAATGAACAAATGGAGGCAACAAAAATTTACTGTGATAATAATTCAGCCATAGCTCTCTCAAAAAATTCAGTCTTTCATAAGAGAAGCAAACACATTGATACCAGGTATCATTTTATCAGGGAATTAATTAATAATGGTGAAATATTTTTAGAATTTTGCAGATCAGAAGAGCAAAGTGCAGACATTTTTACAAAGCCGCTGGGAAGAGATAATTTTATTTTTCAAAGAAATAAATTGGGCATGGTGGACAGTGCAGTTATGCTTAAGGGGGAGTGTTGGAATATTAACCCTAACTGCCGCCATCCCCACCACTATATCGCAATCAATAAATTAGCCATTGCATACCGCGGGAGTCTTCCGTAATGTTTTTTTTTATTCCAGCCAATGCCCGCTATATCGCAATCAATAAAATATTCATCGCGACACCGCGGGAGACTCTGTAAAAGTTTGTTTTATTCTAACCGCCAGCAGTTTACTTTTGTTTACCGGGCCGTCAACTAACCGCTGCCCACAATATTGCAATAAAGATTTTAACCATCGCGATACCGCGGGGAACTATGGAAAAAGCCGCCACCGCCAAGGAATTAATTTTTAATATTATGAAAAGGACATTGTATTAAATGCATTTTGACGGGGGAAAAGTTAGTTAGGTGATTTTGAATTAAAATGTTATTTTGTTCCCTCTCATCCGTGAAATTCTTTCATGTGACTTTTTACCTGCAGCATATATTTTGTAATTGTAATTTACTTTTGAATTAATGAGAATGAGAAGGAGAATGTGAATGTGAAGAAACAGAAAATTACGAGCAGCAGCTCTGTGTGTTAAAAATATTTTTATGTTTTAATTTTTACTGTGTGTGAACTCCTCTGCCTCTGGCCTTCATTTCTTTCTATGAATTGAAATCTTGAAAGGTATAAAATCCAATTAGAGAAGTTCAAACCTACCAAAATGAGGTCAGCTCTATATAAAAATTCGACTTGGTGAGTTACGTAGATGACAGTTTTAGTTTTTGAACCCAGAATATGAAGTAGACATTCCTGTAACAGATTTTGAAATGGTGAACATGAAGTAGGTTAGTAAACATTAATTTGTCTTGAACAAATTCAATGTAAATAAATTAATTAATTAAATTTGCAAATTCAAGAATGTTATCCTATGTAAAGGCCAAAATGAAAATACCTGGAAAATGTGTGAATACCTGGAAAATGTGTGTCCCCGTGTGAGCATCAACAGACTAAAAGGATCATCAAAAAGATAAATATCAGCATCTTGATATAAAGCACGTGCAATCTGTATCCTTTGCTTTTGTCCACCACTAAGATTTATCCCTCTTTCTCCAATTTCTGTTTGGTCCCCATAAGGGAACAATTCAAGATCTTTTTTAAATGCACAGGCCTGCAGTACATTCTCATACCTGGTTTTCTCCCATTCCCTCCCAAAAAGAATACTGTCTTTAATTTTTTCACTTTGTATCCATGGAGTCTGACTAACATATGCCTTGGTACCACTTATCTTCACAGATCCTGAAATTTTGGGTATTTCCCCAAGTATACACGATAGGAGGCTTGACTTGCCTGAACCAACTGTTCCACACACTGCAACCCTCATGCCTCTCTTTACTTGAACATCTAAGCCTCTTATGGTTGGACTAGGAGCAGTAGGATCCCAAGAGAATACCCCTTATTGGATCTCAATTGCCATTTCAGTTAAATCGTTTGAGATTTGTTTTACTGCATCTTGTTGCAGCTCCTCCTGCTGCAAAAAGTCAGATATCCGATCTAATGACACTTTAGTTTGAGCAATCATAGAGATTAAATCAGGAAGATTATATATAGGTTCCTGCAGTATCTTGAAAGTTGCAAGTGCAGAGAGAATCCTGCCTGTGGTCAAGGGCACTCCTATCATTGTACATGTACCAAAAGTTACAACAGATACAACCGCAGGTGTTCCCCATAAGAAAATTGATGTCCCAGCAAACGCAGAGAAATATTTTTTCAGCCAATTATGTTCTTCCTTCCTCAATATTTGAGGTTTCTGCAGAAATCTGGTCTCCCACGCTTGCAATTTCAAGATTTTCATATTTCTCAGTATTTCTGATGTAGTCTTCATCCTTTCGTCTTTTGCTTCCATGATCTTTTTATTATAATTTTTTTGCATTTTCCCTAGTGGAAAATTTGCCATCATAATTAGCGCCATGGCTGCCACTCCTGCAAGAGAGGCCAATCCCAAGTTCTGATATAGTATACCCAGGGCTAGAAGAACTTGCAAAGGTGATATCCATATGTCATGAACATACCAACTGAAATCTCCAATACGCTGAGCATCAACACTCATGTAATTGACTATCTCACCACTTGTATGCTTTTGTCTTGACTGGCTTGAAAGCATCAAGCCCTTCTTGTATATAGTGGCTGTCAATGCTGCCTTCACACGTATGCCTGTGTGAACTATTATGCAAAGCCAATGCCGGTTTGACATAGTTTCCACCACCTTTGCAAGAAGAAATGCACAAGCTAGAACAATGCCTTCACTAGCAAACTGTTCCTTGTCAGCAAGACACTGAACAAAGTTATCTATAAAATAAGGAACTACAAATGATGAACAAGAAGTCATCAATCCCAGGAATGCTGCAAAAACATATCCTTTTTAAGGATGACAACTAACATTTTTGCTATTGACAAGGCGCCACTTCCTCTGGCATCTAGCTGGTTTCTAAATTTATGGTAAATGTGGTCAGCCTTGTGAGCGTCTGCAACTTGAGGTACATCATCTATGTTCAAAGGTTTCTTATGGCCAACATCAAGCAAAGGCTTCATCCAAGAAAATGACATCCGGCTGAGAAAACTTGCTGTTGCATAAGGAGTAACTTTTAGCTTAAGGTTTTCAGAATTTTCCAGAACATTATTCAATAGAGTTTCTTCGATGCTTTGAGTTAAGGAATCCTCACAAGTTTTGCCACAAAAGCTGGCATAACTCAAAAAGACTGAAAGGAAAAGAGCCAGAATTTCGACGACAAAACTCGGGGTAATGTGTTTGTGTTGCTTGAACTCTTGAATATTGAGGAATAGGAAGAATGCATAAAGACTCGATGACAAGATCCACTACATCCGAAGGAAAAGTGGCAGCTTATCTTTACTTTCTTTTTTGAGAGAATAATATGCATAACCTGAAATGATAACCCAAGCCATGGCCTGAATAACATATTCTCCTTCGGCTCCAAAATCTTTAGGCCTTACCTTTAGCCACCAACATAAAGGGCTCCATATTCCAAGTAAGGTATACAGCACTGATAGAGAAATGCAACTAAGCAGGACCAATTTATGCACAACCCCAAATCGCAACCTTTTGGAATGAGTAGGTTTCAAAACAGAGGATTCAGACCTATGTGTGTAAAATCTACACATTCTCCATAAGAAGGGAAGGATAAGACAAACAACAAAGACCAGGTGAAGCACAATTGCAAGTGCATGCCGCATGTTAACCCCAAAAACAGTTTCTGCAAATTCTCCCCATTTCCTATCTGCACCCAGTCGCATCAATTGTCTTGCCCAAATGGACTCCATCACTACAATCAAGCCATAGATAAATATCAACAATGTTTTTCATTCCCAAATTTAGTTTTTCTCAATTGTAACTATCTACAATACCCCACATACTCCTTGGAAAACAAGTCCTATTCATATTTTCCATTTATGAATTCATTAACAAATCAGATTTCTACAAAATTGATGTTCTAATTTCTAACATGAATGCTGAATTCATAACTAATTGATTTAATAGCCAACGCAAGTATAACTAATTCCAGACTAAAACTGCACTACAACTAGTACTGAGGCATTCCGAAAACTGCAAGCAACCCAATTTTTTTCCAATCTAATGTTCTCGTGTAGGTACCTGAGCATTTATTTACTACACCCAGTTACAATTAAAGAAAAACATATCCTAACCAAGCCTCAAGTTTTCGATTTATGAAATCATTGAGAAATCATATTCATACAAATTGAATGTTCTAAGTTGTGACACCCGTGTACTCATTGATTGTATACTTAAGGGTGATGAATTTATTACTCCAGAAGAAAAAGTACACTAGAATTAGCTGTAATGTAGACTATGAAAATCAGATGAAGTACAGAAATTAGGCCAATCATAAAATCAAGCATTTTACTAACATTTCATGGCGGCAATTGGCATGAGCTTCTCTGTTCTTTGTCTGGAGCTCCTCTGTGTTCATGCTGATATTAATTTGGGTGTATGAAGGAACGATTCGGTTGTGATAAAACAAATGTTTATTGCGATTATCGACAAGGTGGTTGCAGCCAAAAAAAGATAGAGGGGCCTCTATTACACCACCAGTAGTGCAGACTGTAACATCTTCTCAGGAATAACCACATATATACATACAAAGAGTCAAGTAGTCAAAATCAATATTCTTGGAGACCACGAAAAACAACGAGACAGTGAGAAGGGAGCATGTGGGAATGAGGAAAATGCTTTAGAGAGGTGGGCTCAAAGCATCTAATTTTAGTATTTTAAAAGTGTTAGTGGATGGTTGATAGGTATATAAAAATAGTAATTCTATTTGTTATGTAATGGATTTGTTTGTTATGAATTATATTTATTGATTTTTGAGTGGATTTGAATGATAAAATAGTTTTAATTAAATGTTAATAGTGACACATTTAGGTGTTTTATTGTTTTGCAATGTATATCAGTGAATTTCTGCAATGTATATGTATGTATATGTTTATATGAATACATGCATGTATACTTATGTTTCTATGAATGTATGCATGTATGCTTATGCTTCTATGATTGTATGCATGTATACAAACATGCAAAAAATCACAGATATATAAGGCTCCCCAAATAAACATTGAATCCAAATATAATGTAGAATTTAGTCATATCATCTCTAAAAACCTACGTAATTAGCAGCTACAAATCTAAATGCTCTAACAGATTCAAATTTGAAACACAACAATCAAACTGAATGCATTCAATTGTCATATTCAAATTTCTAAATAAGAGGGACAACAACCAGCGACATTCACAATTATTCTCCTATGGTAATATCCTTTCCATACTTCAGAGCATTGAATGGCATCCTTTGCACATTCCTCATATATCCAAGGGTGATGAGAAACAATGAATATAACTTGAATAAATCTTCGTATACAATTCTATTAACATTTATATGTTTTTACATATATTTATGTTTTCCATATGGAACTTTTAATATGTTGAACTTGATTAATTATGTGATGTTGTACATGCATTATTGCAAAGGTCGTATGATGTTTGTATGTTATTAGCCTTGGTTGTTACTACCCGTGGTTGTAAATATTTTCTTGCAAGCACGGAAGAACAAGGAGAGGTGGTGCAACAATGTTCATGGTGGGCAATTCGTTAAATGTGTTTGTCAACACAACACATAATTAAGGATTTTTTGTTCATATAGCTCTAAGTTTGAATTAATTGTTCTTTATTGTTCACTAACTAGTATGTCTTTTTATTTATTTTCAATAACTATTGTCCAAATTCAATAAGCTATGTTATATATATATATATATATATATATATATATATATATATATATATATATATATATATATATATATATATATATATATATATATATATATATATATATATATATAACTAACATTGTACACATTCATTTACAAATTCAATAAGATGCAGAAGAAAATGATTAACCAGTACCATTGTTTGCATTTTGAAAGGATAGGCAAAGGATACACACATATATATCGATTTGTTGAATGAACAAGAGACACAAAATATAAAATGACAAATATATGTATGCTGGCCTGTTGTATGTGCAATGGAAAGTAGAAAAATAGTAATACATTTTACAATAAACAAATGCTAGTCTATTGTATTGAATAGCCAAGAAATACGTATTTAAACAGAGGTCAAACGAAAACAGAGTTATATACGTATATATATGTGTGTTTGTGTATGTATATACATATATATATATACATGTATATATATGTGTTTATATGTATGTATCTGTATGTATGTATATGTATATATATTTGTGTATATTTTTTTAAATACATAATACACATATTAAATGCATATATACAAACATATATATACATGTATATATGCACAAATATATATATATATACATATAAATAAACACTGAGAAATGGCCAAACCCTGAGAAATGACCAAAAATAGACAAATATAAACACAAGTACATGCACAAATAAATGACAAATATAAACCTTGAGAAATGACCAAAAATAGAAAATGAACACACATATTATTGAATTTGTAAATGGGGTTTGTAAGGAAAAACCTTTCACCAAAAAAGACCTTTCATTTACTTATAAAGCAAAGTAAAAAGACACTGCATAAGTATAAATGTTAGATGCACAGTTCATGAAAATAACTATAAGTAGAATGTATAAAGTACGAACTTGAAACTTGGGATATTGGAGGAATGTGTAGAGGATGCCTGTCAAATCTAACAATTGAATGCAATTTGGTTGTTGTGTTTCAAATTTGAATTTGTTTGAGCATTTGAATTTGTAGCTGCTAGTTACGTAGGTTTTTAAAGATGATATGACCGAATTTTGCATTATATTTGGATTTGATGTTTATTTGGGGAGCCTTACACCAGTATTTAATTGTGCAGGTACCTACAAGAAATGAAGTAAATACATGTATCTATCAGGGAGTGTGTGGAAGACTGTGCATTTCAAATCCCATAGAGTTAATAGGAGATTGTGATTATGTCATGTAAAGCACCATTAAGTGTGCATGTGTAGTTGTTAAGATAATATGTAATGAGGGATAAACATTTGCAAGTGGGAGTATTTGTAACAATAAAAGTTTTAAATTAAATTGTAAATGAGCCTTTTTATGTGCAAGTTGACTTTTTTTATAAGTGCAAATGCATGTTTAGCTATCTATTATGATTGGTTAGTTACACATTATGTTATGAGCAGTCATTGGTGTTGTTGCAATTTTTTATTTGATAAAACAAAGTTTTTTAATGGATCAAAGTGAAAAAAAAATTGGGAGGTGGAGTGAGCATGGAGGTGGCGGTTATTCAATGGGTGGCGGTAACTGGGTCTTCTCCCCTATTGGAAGAATGAGACAAGTGGTTTTTTTTGTCTTGATTGGAATGTACTACACGAAATATAAAGAACAATGAGAAGGTGTATTTATTGTGCTTTTATGGATCAAGTATGATTCAAATTTAGGACATTCTTTTGTTCTTGGAGTGCTCTATCAACTAGGCTACTGGCCCTTATAGGACTAGTCCATCTTTGATTCAGATGTGGCTTATTTCTAACACCCTCGTTAAGCCACATTGGTGCTTGGGGCTCCTAGCCTGGTCTGGTTATAATACCAAAATAGAAATATAACATTAAAACATAGAGAATGGAATAGTTGAAGGATTATTGATTTATTCATCACCAAATTACATATTTATATGTACAAGATAACTCAACAACTTCTTATAAAATTGCTACAAAGTTTGACAACTAACTGCGGTTGATCAATAGCCAATTGATGATTATAGACTACTAAATGAGAGACTAACATACAATCTACAATCCTTCTAACTAAAAGACTAACAGACACATCTACAATCCTTTATTGGCACATGTTCACACACACACACACACATTGTGGGAATAATTCAGTTATGAGTTAATCTCTAACAATCCCCTTTAATGAATAATTGAATTTTGATGGACTTCAAGCATATCTCTATATGATACAAATTTTATTTGTCCAATGGCTTAGTGAATGCATCAACCATGTTGTCATTTGTGTTACAATAATGTAACTCTATCTCTTGTGATTGGATATTTTCTCTTACAAAATGATGTTGAGTTTCAATGTGTTTTGATCTTGCATGATAAACTAAATTGTTAGCCAATTCGATTGAACTTTGATTGTCACACTTCATTGGAGTTGGTCCTTCTTGCTTCTATCCCATATCTTCAAGTGTACACCTTAGCCAAAAAACTTCACAGGTAGCGCTACATAATGCTTTGTACTCAACTTTGTTAGAGTATGGTGATCACTGAGAGGGGGGGGTGAATCAGTGATCTAAAATAACTGGATTTAAAATGCAAACTGTCAAGATGATTTAAACATTTTGCTTAATAATGAAAACACACATCACAAAAAAATTGACACAAAGAAATTTTCTTGAGTGGAAACCCTTTGGGGTAGAAAACCACTCGAAATTGGCCTCACTGGCCTTATCTCATCAATTGAACAATTACAGTGCCTCACTAGCATATTAAGAGTATGCTATCTCACTAATAGACTAATGATTTTCCTCACTGGCTTACAAATTCTTCAATACAAGTCAAGATTTCATCAAATACAGAGTATACATCTCTGTTTCACTTCAAAATCACCCTCTATTCTGCCATCACTTTAGAATTAGAGGTTTGAAAGTAACTAAGCACTAAAGTGCTTTTCAAGAATGAACCACTATCTTCAAGAATAAATCTCTGTCACCTGTTTATAAAGTTTTACATTTTTCATGCAAGAATGACTATCAACAAACTGTTTGCAATTGTATCTCACAAACAATAAAAAAACCACTCACTTCATCCTGTGTCAAGTACATATATATACATTTCTTTTAAATATTCTGATAAACTACAAAATGAACTGCCATCTTCATAATTGATTTGTCTTTCCTTAACAAATAACAAAATGGTAATCATACTATAGCCTTGCTCACCATATCTGCACCAGGGTTAATAATACAGTGCTTTGTTGTATGCAGACCTAAAAAAATAATGAAAACACTTTAACTTAATCACAGAGGATTTTCTCATAATTGATCATGAATGACTCAGACTCGGGTTACATTTACACAAACCCACAATGATTTAGCAACATGTTAACCGAATGCATGAAAAATGAATGTGTGTTAACCACTAAAAACTTCATACTTGTATCAGGATTAAGACAATAATGTTGTGCAATATGCATGCTTGGACATACAAAGAAAACTGTAACAAAACCCATGATGAAACCCTTAACAGAAGGAAACACAAATATAACATCGCTAACAGAGATTCCAACTGATGAATCAAAACTGAAAACCTTCTTTGCAAAAACAAGTATTAAGGGAACAAATACACCTCAAGAACGCCCCCAAAGAACGCCGATAACAATATGATGAAACACAACTTTGTTAATTCTTTCGTAATCCATTACCAAACACAAAATTTTCCACGAATAAGAATGGAATAACTGTTTTGTTGAATCTGCATTCTTGGTGTCGCCATGGCAAGGGTTTCACAAACCCTTCTCTTCCCTAGCTCGAGCATGAGCCAAAAGGGATAAAGAATGAAATGCATATCATAAGATAAACCTTCAGTATACCCTTTTTAGGGTTATGAAATATTATGCATTTTAATGGGACTTTTATTCCATTTCAAACAAAAAGAAATCTTATAACCTTTTATACTTGCTTTCTTTTTTTTAAATACCACATGCTAGGCTATGACTTTAGATGGACCATGCCACCCAAACCAACTTGGAATGCTATGAGCAAAAACACCATATGAAGTAATGTAACCACTAGACACCTTTTGTCTAGCATAATATACTTGTTCATAACAGATTGAAGGTATATATATGAAACAATCAACTTATACCATTCTGCCAAGAATATCAATTGATCACAAAGAAAATGCCCACTGATAATGTACCATGTCACTCAAGTGACTTTCACTGAGAAATTAAATATCATTACCATGCACCATGATTAATATAAACTGAAACTGCCTTGAACCACTGAAGATTATTATTGCCCAAACAACGTGACAAATATTGCAAATAGAACAACCTTTTGTCATAGGAAGATCAACATTAATATGCATTGTAATGATCAATGAGATAATAAAAACTTGATTTCTGACATAATGCCAACTAGAGAATGCCAGAAGAGACAACAAACTTCGGTAGATGACAAGGAAACAACTGGTTGCTTCTTACTACTCCAAGAAATAATGTTTGGTCCTATGTTGAATGCATAACCAATTGTTGATTTATGATCGTTTGGATCACTTAGCCAATCATAATGTAAATAAATTTTCAATTCAAAATTCAAATGCTTGGTATATTCAATACCAAAAATTATGGTACCCTATAGGTATCAAATGACTCTCTTTGCTACTTACCAATGAGTCTCAAGTGGTTTAGCCATGAATTGGCTAAGTATGTTGATTGAATACGCAATATCAAGTCTTGTTGTGGTTAAGTAATTCAAAGTTCCCACCATCTATCTATACAAAGTACCATTTACTTTTGTTGTACCATTATCAATAGAAAATTTGTTTTATTCTAATGGAGTAGATATTGCTTTACAATCTTGAATATTAAAACTTTTGATCAATTTCTTTACATACTTTAACTAATCAAATTCTTTCATCTTGTCTCCATACTTCAATTCTTAAATGATAATACATTTTTCCAAGATCCTTCATTTCAAATGTTTATGATAAATCTCTTTTGATTTCATCAATAAACTCTATAGCACTTCCCGATATGATTATGTCATCAACACATAATGAAATCAAAACAACATTATTATGTTCATATTTCTTTATACAAAAATTGGATCATTTTTACTCTTTATAAACCCTTGTTGAAAGAAAAAATTATGAATTTTCTCATACGACATGTGACCTTGGTGCACATTTGAGACCATACAATGCTTTCTTTAACCAACATACCAAATATTATTTTCCCTTCTTCACAAAGGCTTTAGATTGAACAAGATATATTTCTTCTTTTTAAATCACCATTTAAAAATGTTGACTTAACATCTATTTGATGTAGATCCTAGAATTAAACTTAGTAGCAAGTGCATTCACAAGTCTAATAGTGTTTATTTTAGCAATAGCTGCAAATATATCTTCATAATCTATTCCTTCTTTTTGTGAATAACCTTTTGCAACCAATCTAGCTTTGAATTTATCAATAATTTCATCAAATTTAAACTTAGTTTTGAACAACCATTTAGAGCCTATAGGAATTGTTGTCAAATAGATTGCACCCAAATGCTTGAATAGTTAAATTCAGCAATTTGTTGAAACATGGGAACTATCTTTAGGCTGTGGTTATTCCTATAGTGAAGATAGACCTCCAGATTCTAGGCCGGTTCCTATATGATGGTCAATTTGGTACTTGAATAATTTATTCTGAGAAAAGGGTAAGATGGATTGAACCAAAAACATGAACCAAAAATGAAAACTTCGGTGATGCACCTAATTAGAAAAACTAAACTGCAATTTGACTCACAAAATGATTACTCAGTACTTTAATCTGCACAACCTGATCTGATAGTCTAGTCACTTGAATGTTTTAAACAGAGGCTTTGATTCAATACAATTTTGAGGGAAAACATTGTTTTCACGACTAAACTGATTAATCAATTACATGCACAATGTATAACCAGTGAATTTAAACTAAACTGCATACAGATATTTATGAAGGAAACATAAAGATTAAAGGTTTCAAAACTAAAAACACAATAATTCTTCGATCAAATCCTACACAATAAAGATGCCTGAAATCTAGAAGGAAAAACTTGAAAATGTTGGAAATCGAAGGAATCCTCTGCTAAATAACACAAATTGAACCTGTAAACCTACTGTTGTATTAATCTAAAAATGAAAGCCGAGTTACATGATAATTCACTTTGCAGAATGTAAAGGCTAAAAAACTAGAACTAGAGGAAAAAGATAAACTTTTTCCAATATATACAAAAGGCACGCACAAAGTAGCCAGTAATAGAATTGAAGTGAAAACAACATCTCCAATGTGAAATCCGAGCAAAAGAGAAAATCCTGATAAAAATAGCCCAAACTCATGCGAAAATGAGTGTATGATGATCCAAACTCAAGGTCAACTCATATATGAACTATAGAGTACTCAAACTACACTAAAAATCCCACAAAAAGTGGGTCTAAGCATGCAAAAGCCACCTTGTTTATGTCAATCCGCCCATGCACATCAGAACTCCATCTCCACTTAGTCAATCATGCAAAAATAAAGGGGTAACTTGATGTTAATGTTTACATTTTAAAATAGTTAAATCAATTAAATGATTTATAATGTATCATTTAACCAATTAACTTACATTGTTTATGCAAACATTGACATTCTAAATTTTTAAAAAAGAAATTAAAACCCTCTACCCTTATATTATGCGTCTCATTCCACATACATGGGAACTTGGAAATTGTTTACAAAATAAAATGCTTAATGGGATGAAACCCATGGCCTTAGCATTTTTTAAAGGCATGAAATTTAATTAAAATGTGACAAAAGTCACATGGCTTTTGATGAGTTTAGGGTATGAAACCCTAAAACATGATCAACCTCCTCATATTTCCCTTCATTTGCTTTGGAGAAGCCCTACGCCACCATACTGCTGGGGTTTGAAGTTTTTAGAGATTCATCATTTTGCATCATTGAATACTCAGAGAGTTGAGCTCTACTACGCCACCATGATTCATTGGTATTTAAAGGTTTGAGGAGCTCGAAGCTTCACCATACTTTGTTGCTCCATGTCGATCTTCCTCTGGAAGTTGCTGGAAATTCCTGGTAAGTCCATTACAGTCATAAATTTGAGATTGAACTTCATTTAGAAAGCTTTTTTTTTGAGATTTTAAGCCTTGGCTATAGCATATTTTTTGATGTCATCCTTTTGCTTTGCTCTGTTGATATCTTTCCATCCTTTGGGGTTATCATGGACGCCTCTGTATGGAGCTCTTGGAGGCATTTTATGTGAAAGAACCTGTGACCTTCAAAATATTCTCCTGTAGCAAGATAAGGTAAAATATTTATCCTTTGGCATTTTGTGGTTTTCTTAAAGCATTTTCCTGTGGGTAATTTACATTACTCAAGCCTCCCTCTGTGAGATTCTTTTATGCACTGGCCAAGAGAGATCTTCATTTGTTGTTTGCAGGCCGCGACTTAGAGTATTGTATTTCGAGGGTTTTTGGAAAAAACCGAGGTCGTGATTTATCCATTTTCTTGTGAAACTTGATTTCAGTTGATTTTTCTTGAGCAAAAATGAGGGTTATAAGCCTGTGGTTTCCATTTTACTGATTTTCTCGAGCTGGGTTCTCTTTGCTATACTATGTACTTGGCCTCTTCATCATTGTATTTTTGTTGTTTTGTGTTGTTCTATCATTTTGTTCCTTATTTCCATGCATTGAAATGTCCACAAAACAGTGTAATAAAGAACTCATCCTCATGCATTGATGACTCACATGCATAGTCATGGAGAGTGACTGCCATCAAGCATATTACCCTGACTATCCCTCTTGATCTTGGCTTATGGTATTGTCATAGTGATTTATGTATTAAATATTTATGTCACTGAACTAAATTATTGCATCTTTCACCATTAGAAAAAGAGAAACAAATATGTTTCCTCAATCATACTAGATCACTTCCTTGGTTCAAATACATTATAGCTATAATGATTATTGATCATGCTTTCTTCACAATCCATGTAAGAAATTATTGAACCTAAACAGATAATAGCTAAGACAAAAAAGAATTGTCTTTATGCTTCCCATTGTGTTAAATGATCACAGGTTACCTTCAATGGACTACCCTTTCGGTAGATTCAACACCGCATTTCTGAAATAGACCGTCAATTTGGATTTTCTTATCTGTACATTTGATTGTTTTTGACGACAATGATGGTCATTTGACTAATCAACACTGAATATAAAATCCTCGTACTGTTGTTTCTTTAAAAGCACTATTTTTGCAGCAATGCTAAAATAAAAGCTTTGAATAAGATACTTTTATTTTTCTTATATCGTGATGTTATTCCACTTATAGCAAACATGCTTTTCTTCAAATTGTTGCATACAGATTTGTATGATTTGTCTGTGAATTATATTCCTGATGGGCAGTGTTACTGTTCTGAGACTGTCTTTGATTGTATATATGATCATACATGATTCAAGATAAATTAGTGGTCTTTTCTATTTGAAGACTTGCTCTATTTGTTTCCATCCTAATGAATTGAAGGCTACTTTTATGAGTTTCTTTAATGGAGAATGATGATTATCTTTATTCCATACTGTTGTCCTACGTTATTGTTTATGAGCTGGGCTCAACCCTCGTGGGAGCCACATTTCTCACCACTCATAAGAATATCTGCTAGTTGAAAATAATCTAATTATACATGTTCATGCACATTAAACAAATAAATTAGCAAAATAATTGAAGCTAAAAGCTTCCATTGAATTTTGTGCTCCTTTAACTTGATCATCTGATGCATGCTTGAAATGATGTAGATTATATTCCTGTTGGCAATGTAGGCATGAGGAAAATAGTGATTTTCCATTGCTCTAACAACACATTTTAACAATTTTGCAGGTGCCTTTGGAACTGGAGTAGGAGTTGTGCCAACTAGAGTTGAATACAAGGAGACACCACATGACTGAAATGATGATTCATCATTCTAGGCAATGACGGATCACTCCTTTCCTTATGTTTATATTTTCTTTGGTTGTATAGTGTACATCTCCTTTTTTGTATTCATCATTTGATTAAGAAAATCAAATTAAGTTACTCCCACGACTTGTGTGGGACTTTGGTTTTTACAATATGAATAAAATAACATTACTATGCAATTTTAATGATTTCTTCTGTTACAAACCTTTGCATAATCACATTGGAAATTCACAAGTAATAAGCTTTTGGAACAGAATGAATACTTAAGCAAAAAAAAAAATTGTACCTTCTTCGATGAATGCAATTCAGCTCCACCTGTTTTGAGTTGTAACTAAAAATAGGTAACAAGAATTTTATTGCGAGTAATTCAATTAGTTCCCAAGTGTCATTTTTCATAATTGAATCATAGTATTCTTGGATAGCATTCATGCATTATTTATGATACTTAGCTTCTTAATAATTATGAGATTCATTTATACTCATTATTTGACCCATTAGAGCATAGTCATTTACCTGGTTGGTGCCTTAATTTTCCTTGTTGATCTTCTTAATGTTTCACTATTGGATGGAGTAACTTCAAGCCCACTTTGATCACAATTTTGGTGATCTGCAATATTAATATTCACATTTTCTTCTTCAAGTAGTTTCTATGAAGTAGTGCTTTCTTCATTTTCTTCCTTTTGAATATCATCTACATATTCATGAAATATAATATCTCTACTAACAAATACTTTATGAGTAGTAGGATATACATTTTGTAGGCCTTATGATTAGTGCAATTACCAATGAATATACATTTGATTAACTTACTATCAAGTTTCCTCCTATTTTCTTTTGGAATATGACAAAATGCCTTCCAAAAATTCTCAAATGACTTACAATAGGTTTAATACCAATGAAAGCTTCATACAAAATTTTATTTTTAGATATTCGGTTGGTCTTCTATTCAAAATCATATAAACAATTGTATTAATTGCTTTATCCCACAAATTATTAGGGATTTTCTTTCCTTTGAGTATACACCTAGCACACTTAACTATTATTCTATTTTTCCTCTCAACCACACCATTCTATTATGGACTATGAAGAACTGTGTATTATTTGATAATGTCATTTTCTTTACAACAATTAACAAAAAAAATTGAAGTGTATTCCCCCTTGATCTGATCTAAGAATGTTAATATTGTGAGAATTATTTTCACTGTAGTTCTAAATTCTTTGAAACACTCAAAAAATTCACTCTTATTTCTTAAGAAATGGACCCAATTATATCTAGTGCTATCATCAAAAAATAGAAAAAATTAATAGGATCCCCCAAGTAAATTTGTTTGCATGGGACCACACATGACCACATCTATATGTACTAATTCAAGAATATTTATTTTCCTCATCTTATTGATATGCTTGAACTCAATGATATTAATGCCTTATCTAATTAGGGTTGCATTCTCAATCAATCTAAATCATCGATAACACCTCATGGAGTGGCAAGGTCCAAGCCCAGTAGGGTTCTCACCCTCTCTAACGTCCTCTTCCAAGGGACTTGGACCAAGTCCGTCATTAAGGGTGCTTATGTAGACTACAATTCAATAGGAAAAGTTGTCGATTTTCATGTTGTGTTATTCCTTGTTTGCTCACTACTACTAAGGGAATCTCGACAAGTTATTTGGGGATGTACTAATAACAATCACATGGAGGCCAAAGGTTGTGCCAAATTTTGCTGACATGTAATCAAGATTGACAAGCCCTACAATGCCCAAAAAAATTCCTTTTTGTCTTAGAGACATTAGATTTCCACAATCCAAAATGATAAGAGAGTGTTTTTTTGGATTTACTTGTGTGCAATTTATTTGCATCAATGTTTTAGATCACACTTTGTGATCCATCATCAGGATGAAAAAGAGTTGTAGGAGCAAATTGAGTGATTGCAGACCAAGATAGGATAAATATAGTGGGGGGGGGGAGAAAGTTGCACAAGATTCAAGAAGGGAAATGGAAATGAGAAAAATGTTAGGATATGAGAGTAATAATAAAAATTAAGATTAAAAACAAAAAATAAAGAGAAAAAAATGATAAGAACAAAGATATAATATAATATTCTTAAATCTATATAATATAAAAAAATACATCTTTAGATGTATATATAAAGATATAAACCTTATTAATAGAGAAATATATATTCCTTTAGCTTTATATATAAAAAATATCTTATAAGAAAACTTTAATAAATCAATACTATTTCTTTATTTTTGTATATATAAAGACATAAAACTTATTAATAAAGAAATATATATTTCTCTATTTATATATAAATATAAATTATATAATTCAAAAATATCATTATACACAAACCTTTATAAAGATTTACATTATAAATTATTAAGACATTGCCATTATATATATATATATATATATAGACATTTAAATATTTATATAAATAATCTATACAAAGATATTAGTAAAAATATATCTAAATATATCTTATACAAGGATTTAAATCTCTTTATAAATCTGAATATATGTATAAGAAGTATAATTATATTATATAAGATGTTTAATAAATAATTAAATGCATATGTATCATATGAGAAATTAAGATATAATATATTTGTATAAAAATAACATATAAGAAAATGTGTGTGTATGTATATAAAAAAAAATTAATATTTTTATGTAAAGAGATATAAAACTTTATGTAAAAGGATAAATAAATAAATAACACTTTGTGTCAATCATGCACAAAGATTTATATCTCTATTTATAAACCTTTATAAAATTAATTAGTCGATAAGTTACTTATAGTGTAAGGTTTGAGCCTGAAACAAGTCTACGCCTACAAAAAACTATTGAGTCATCGGAAAATAAGTTTCAGCTACTGTTTAATGGTAAATCAATGGTAAAAGCTTCCAAAATATCAAATGAAGCCTCCAAAATCTCACTTATCATGTAAAAGCTAGATAAATATTTATTTTTCAATTGGGTGGTAACATTCTATTTCTATTTGGGTTCTTTTTTTACCAATTTGATGTCAACTTTTCTTTTTTAGTTGCATTTCTTTGTTTTAAATATGCATGCAATTATTTCAAAATTCAAATAATATCTAATTTCTTTAAGGAAAATATCTAGATCTCTCTAAGTTTATTTCATTCCATTATTTAACACTTATTATTAATTGTTTAACACTTACTATTATTGATTATTTAACACATACTCTAATAGTTTAGCATATTTATAGTTTTCTATCGGCATAATCCTCAAACCTCCTTTAGGTACAAGTGCTAGTTATAATTTTAAGAAATAAAATTGTATTATTTATGCTATATTTTTAAGATGCAAGGATCTAAACATAATTATAAAAATATATAAGAGAAAAAAATATTTTTAGCCGATAGGCTACATATAGTGTGAGATTTGAGTGAGAAAAAAGTCAAGACTACAAACCATTCTCGAGTCATCGGAAAAAAAGTTTTAGCTATCGTTTAATGATGAAACCAGTTGCCATCTAATGGTAAAAGCCTCCAAAATCTCACTTATCACGTAAAAGTCTCCAAAATCTCACTTATCACATAAAAAGCCAGATAAATATTGATTTTCCAACTAGATGGGAACATTCTATTTCCATTCGCAATGTTCTTTTGTCAATTTGATGCAACTTTATTTTTTCATTTGCATTGCTTTATGTTTTAAATATGTAAGCAAATATTTGAAAATCAAATAATACTTAATTTCTTTAAGGAAAAATCTATTTTTGTCTAAGTTTATTTCATTCCATTATTTATCACTTATTACTAATTGTTTAATCTAGGCACATACAACTAGAATTTACAACACATGTCATCCATACACACCCATGCACAAACATGTACTCTCTAACATATTAACATACATATAGTTTTCTATTGGCATAATCCTTGAACCTCCTTTAGGTGTCAGTGTTAGTTATACCTTTTGTTAAATGATTAACAAATATAGTTTTAGTTGATAGACTACTTATAGTGTGAGATTTGAGTTTGAAACAAATCTCACACCTGCAAACCACTATTGAGTCATCGAAAAAAAAAATCAGCTTTCATTTAATGGTAAATCAACTACCCTTTAATCGTAAAAGCCTCCCAAATATCAAGTGAAAGCCTCCAAAATCTCAATTAACACATAAAAGCCAGATAAATATTCATTTGCCAATTGATGGAAACATTTTATTTCCATTTGGAGTGTTTTTACCAATTTGATGGCAACTTTCTTTTTTCATTTGCATTGCTTTATGTTTTAAATACAAATATTTCAAAATTAGATAATACTTAATTTCTTTAAGGAAAACATCTAGATTTGTCTTAGTTTATTTCATTCCATTATTTAGCACTTAGTATTAATTGTTTAATCCATCCACATGTAATGAAATTTGTAACACATGACATCCATACACACTCGTGCACAAACACATACTCTCTAACATATTAGCATACATATAATTTTCTATCAGTGTAATCCTTGCACCTCTTTCAAGTGCAAGTGCTAGTGAAACATATGAAAACAAATGAAGAAAATTTTATAGTTAGAAAAATAAAAATGTCTTGATTAGATATATTTACATATCTTTATGTGTAAGATATAAATATATATAAGATATCTTTATTTCCCGGATTGTGAAGGAATTTTAAAGAGACAACATTATATTCTTATATTATAAAAAAATAAAATATAAGATATATTATTTTAAAATAACCCAATTAGATGTAATATGACTTTGGATATTGTTATATATGTAATATTTCAAAAAAAATAACAATATTCAAAGTCAATATTACATCTAATTGGGTTGTTTAAAATAATATATCTTATATTTTATTTTTTTATAATATAAAAAATATAATGTTATGTCTCTTCAAAATTCCTTCACAATCTAGGAAATAAAGATATCTTATATATAGCCCATTAAGGGGCCTAGTAGGGTTAAACCAGCTGCAAATGTGTTTGAAGTGGTGAAATGGGAAAAACCATTGGAAGGGTGGTGGAAAATTAACTTTGATGGGGCATCAAAAGGAAACCCAGGTCCATCAGGGGCAGGGTTCATCATTAGAGATTGGAAAGGAGATGTTTTAGCATTGAGAGCAAAGAAGTTGGAGGAAGGGACAAATAATGCAGCAAAAGCTTTAGCAACTTTAACGGTGATTAAACTTGGTAAGAGTTTGGGAGAATCAAAAATCTATTTAGAGGGGAACTCATTAATAATTGTTCAAGCCGTTATGAAGGGAATGATAAATGCGTGGCACCTTCAAAATGTAATCGAGAAAATAAGAGAAGAATTATCTTTATGTGAAAACTTTGCAGTAAGCCACATTAAAAGATTGGGGAACGCTGAAGCTGATGTACTTTCTAAATGGGCCTTAACTTTTAGGGAAGATGGTGAATTAAAATTGGAGGATCTAAGGAATGTGAATTTGGAAGAATGAAGAGTACGCTGCATTTAATAGATAAGATAGGGGATCATTTTGAAGTAGATTTGAAATGATGGGCGAAGTACTAGGAAGGTTGGTGGTGGTAACAAGGATGAGTGGAATTAAATTTAGAGTGAAGTAATCAAGAAGTCATTATTTTCATCTCTCAGTCTCAATGATCGAGCAGTTGTGTTAGGTGTGGGTGAGAGAAATCTGAGAAGGAGAAATTGCGGTGAAGGCAGTGTAGAAATAGGGCACCAATGGAGACAAATTTCACCTTTCTCTCTCAACTCAGTCCATTTTATGGGAATGCATCAGAGAAGAGGTTAATGGGATTGTTTCTCATTGACGATGAAAGGTTGGTGCAATGCGTAAAGATGATTCTGGGTAGAGACTTTGGGATTCTAAGGCATCGTTACTGGACAAACATGGACGTGTACTCCCTAATGTTTGCATGGAGTTTTGATCTCGAATAATCGGTAGAAACGGTTAAAGAAGTGTTGGAAATGTTGGTGCACCCAGATTTCTTGGTGGGGCTGGATTCAATTTTAGAATGGGCTATCCTGGGTGTGGGGTTAGACATAAATGAACCATTAGAGATTGAAGATTTTGAAGATTCAGTGGGTTGTATTCCTTTCATTCGTGGCTAGAGGGGAAGTTCAAAGCACGGTGCAAGGAAGAAGCACGGCTTGGCTAGAAGGCTTTAAAACTGTCCATGGAGCTAATGAAGGTTGAAGCCATAATTGAAGAGATGAAGGTTGAAGCAGAGAGGATGGAAAAAGTAGAGGAAAACCAGTGGAATCGAAAGGTGAAAGCAAAGAGCAAGGATGAGGAGGAACCGGGTAGCGGAAAGTGAAGAAAAAGAATTTCTCAGTTTTATGTTTGAAGTTTAATTTTATTTCTTAAGCTAGAATTAGAAGGTGGCTAGATTGTACAAGGAATGAAATGGGTGTTTTATGTACAGGGTTTAAAAATTGTTTAAGGTTCATGATGTTTTTTGAAGGTTATCCTAGATTTTGTAAATGCTGGGAGTATAGGGGTAGAAGAAGTTTTTTTTTCTGCATGCTAATGTGCCTTAGGGCTGAACATTCTTGTTTTTGATGGTTTTTGGTTTGAAGATGAAAATATGAACTTATGTAATTTATCTTTTTAGCAATACAATCATACTTCTATTACTGACCAAAAAAATAAATGATCTTATATATCTCTATATCTTACACATAAAGATATATAAATATATTTAATCAAGTCACCTTTATTTATTTATCCTTTTACATAAAGTTTTAGATCTCTTTACATATAGATTTCAAATTATATATATATATATATATATATATATATATATATATATATATTCTTATATGTTATTCATATACAAATATATTATATCTTAATTCCTCATATGATACATATGCATTTAATTATTTTTAAAATCATTCGTTATATCTTAAATAAATATCTTATATAATACAACTAGCAATCACACCTTGGTGTGCAATGGGTACACCAAAGAAGTGTGGAAGGTCAATTAGGGAATTTTGGTCTATTTTTTACAAAGGTCTCAATGATCTTGTTTGGGTAACAAAGGTCTCAATGGAGAAGTGATAGATTCAAATCAACTATGTATCTACTTACAAGTGTAGTGCCCCTTCATTCTCACTGTGGATGTACATGTAGCTTTGTCTTTGGAACCTAGAGATGAAGGTAAAATAATAGGGATATTTAAAAGGTATGTGCTAATGTTGTTAAGCAGTTGATGTTATATATTATGAGGAATAATCAGCATGATGTGACTGATCTTATTCTGATGTCTATGTAGTTGATTGTTTATGATTTGATTCAATTAATAGGTGTTGTTCTGACTATTGTGTTTGGGTGAAGGGGATAGTATCACATTACTCACTTGTGAGTACCTTGCGACAATGTGATCCCCCTTTCACAGTGTGTTTGTTTATATGGATATGTATTGATATAGGGGCATCCGGAAGCACTCAGAAAATTGAGGCAATTGAGAGTTAAGTTGCAGGGTACCAGATTATTCCATTTGATTACTAGAGGCTGAGGAGCTGAAATTGGTGACTAGACACTGTTAGCATTTATGTCTTGAGGCTATATATGTCGAGGATATTGAGAAAATTGTGATAAATGAGTTGTAGGTTGTCAGTAATGCAATGAAGTTCCATATGTTGGCTAGATCCATACGTTGATGATTAGAGGCTATGGATTAAAGGGTTTGTTGACGAGTTCATCTAGTGTTTACACGTTAAGTTTCAAAGATCCGCATGAAGATTTGATTGAGTTGTGATTTTTTGTGTTCCGACGGTTGTTCAATTGTTCTAGTTGGTGTTCCTAACGGAGGATGATGTGATTCTAGTAGCTTGAGTTGTTTCAGACATTTATGTGGTGATTTGTGAGGCTCATGGATTTTGTTTAGATCATGTGTTGTTGGTCCACATTGATCTTTGCATTTGTGATTGGTGAATTTATTTTGTGAGTTCATATTTTCCATGTTCTTGGCTGACAGGGTGTTGTAGCGTGTTGTGGATCTTTGAGGAGTAATCTTTGAAGGTGTTTCATGTCTGTGGATGTTGTTTTGGGTCCTTGCTTTATTACGGCTGACATTTGGTTGGTTTGCATTGTTGTAAATTGTTCATTGTTTGGGGCCGACCTATTTGGGTATGCATGTTATCTTACTAGTCGTTGTAATTGGGATGATTTGTTAAGGGTTAAATGAATTGTGGATGATATAAATATAAGAGAGAGGATTTGTTATAGGATAAAGAAGGGGGATAGATCAAGAAGGTGATTGATAGTGCGAAGTATGAAGCACATGGATGAAGTAATATGATTTGGAAGAACATCAGAGTAGAGGTAGTGTGGATCAGGAAAATGAGTCAATGGCAGATTGTTGTGAAGATTGTTATTATTTGAGTTCTTTGTAATCCCTGGGTTGTAGCCTAGAATCCGTTAAGCCTGAGAAGCATATGTAATGTGTTTTGAGATTTAATATAATGAGGAATGAGATTTGAAGGTTGGGTTTTTCCTTGTTAGGGTTTTCCCAGGATATATCTTGTGTCTCGTGTTCATGAATGTCTTTTATCTTTCCATGGATTATTTGTTAAATTCCATTGCATATCTATATAATCATGGAGTTAGTAATTTAGGCTGCAAGGCTAGACAATCCTTAATTAGATCTTCCTACCTTGACTACATCAAATGGTATCAGAGCTAGTTGTGAGTTTGTTAGCAAGTTGTGAATCTGTCGGGAAGGAAGATAGTGTTGAAAGAATTGTGAAACCCTAAGTGTCATCATAGAAGAAAGATTGAAGCAAGAAAGATTTGGGAAAGCATTTACAATTAGTTGTTTATCTGATTTGTTTCAATGGGTAAGATTGGGAAGAGGATGAAGAAGGAAAATGAAACCCTAATATGCGAAAGGGATAATTTGGAGGAAGAGTTGTGTGAAATCAAGAAGTGTAATGCAAAATTGGTGGAGAAGATGAAAGAACTAGGAGGAGACAAGTATGATGCTCTTGAAGAAGAATTGAAAGATGTCAGAAGGAGAAATGAAGAACTAGAAGGAAAGCTAGATATGTTTGAAGATATGGAAAAGAAATTTGCAAAAGAATTCAAGTTTTTTGTAAGGATGGAAAAGAGGAACAAAGATCTAGAGGAAATTTTGAAAGAGCCAAACAAATAGAACAGTTTGTAGAAGAAGGAAATATCTGGTTTGAAGGAACATGTTGATCAGCTAGAGTGGTCACTTATTGCATGTTGGAAGGAGAATGAGAATCTAAGATCTAAGCCTGAATTTTATGTTGTTTCTTGTGATACTAATGATTTGTGTGATATTTCAAAAGTTTCTTTAGAAGGTGAAGTTGAAGATAACAATGTAACAAAGCCTACTATTGTTGGTGATGGTATTGGTTTCAAAATCATGCAGAGAATGGGATATGAAGGAAAAAGATTGGGAAAGCAACAACAAGGAATTACATAACCTATTGAACCAATAATGAGATCCAAAAGTGAAGGCATTTAATATGACAAAGGTAAGAATGTTATTGCAAGTTTGAATTAGAGAATAAAAGGTATGTATTGTTCACATTGTAATAGACATGGACATCAAATGGAATTGTGTTGGGCTTTACATCCTTGTAAGTTATGTGGATTAAGGAATCATTCTGAAAAGATGTGTTGGGATAAAATGGGAAGGAGAAAGCCTATGACAAATTATAAGTAGATGAATTATGGATGGATTGAGGGAGAAAAATGGAAGCATGTTACTTGTATGATTAAAATATTGTACAAATGGAAGAACTCATATGTTAGAGAAAGAAGACCTTATGCAGAAAAGAACAAGGACAGTTATACTTATCACAATGAAGGGTACCAGAGGAGTGAAAGAGGAGTTTCTAGAAGAGGAACCTGTTTTCAAGTTTGGAGGAAGAAATAATTAAGCACTAAAGGTCATCAAGAACCTAATACTAGAGAAGCTAATGAAAGAGAAGTAGTAAAGGATGTAGATATAGTTTGTGCAAATGAAGAAGAGCCTAAACTAGTTCATGCAGAGGAAGGGGAACCTTTGGAGGTATCAGATTTCATAGTGGAATTGGAAGAAGGTGAAGCACTGATCTTTAGGAGAAAGATTAAGAACCAGAGCGAAGTAAATGTGAATGAAGGAACATAAAAGGATAATAATCTTGAGGAGACTTACGAAGAAGGCTTGCTTAGACGACTAACCAGTGAGGCAGTGCAAGGCTTGCGATTAGATTGTCGAACCTTGAGCATGACAATATGAAGAATCTAAGGCAACTTGCGGGATGGGCTTGCTTAGACCGCTGACCAATAAGGCAGTGTAAGGCCTACAAGTAGATTGTCAAACCAATTAGAGGAACTTGAGGCAGTTTTACAGGGTGGACTTGAACAAAACGTCGACCTTGAGGAAGTTGTAAGTACCTATGGACAAATCGTCGAACCAATGCAAAAGACAACATTGGAGTTGACACAGTACAAACCAAAGTGAAGAGGCTCAATTTTCAAATAACCCTGAGTGTCTAATGTAGGGGAATCCAGAAGCACTCAGAAAATTGGGGGAGGTGAGAGTTAAGTTGTAAGGTACTATATTATTCCATTTGATTGCTAGAGGTTGAGGAGCTAAAATTGGTGACTAGACACTATTAGCATTTATGTCTTGAGGCTGTATATGTCGAGGATATTGAGAAAATTGTGATAAAATGAGTTGCAGGTTGTCAGTGATGCAATGAAGTTCCATATGTTGGCTAGATCCATACATTGATGATTAGAGGTTGTGCATTAAAGGGTTTGTTGACAAGTTCATCTAGTGTTTCCATGTTAAGTTTCAGAGATCCACATGAAGATCTAATTGAGTTGTGAGTTTCTATGTTTCAACAGTTGTTCAATTGTTCTAGTTGGTGTTCTTGACAAAGGATGATGTGATTCTAGTAGCTTGAGTTGTTGCGGACATTTTTGTGGTGATTCGTGAGGCTCATGGATTTTTTTCAAATTGTGTGTTGTTGGTCCACATTGATCTTTGTGTTTGTGATTGATGAATTTATTTTGTGAGTTCATATTTTCCATGTTCTTGGCCGACAGGGTGTTGTAGCGTGTTGTGGATCTTCAAGGAGTAATATTTGAAGGTGTTTCATGTCTGTGGATGTTGTTTTTGGTCCTTGCTTTATTGTGGCTGACATTGGTTTGTTTGCATTGTAAATTGTTCATTGTTTGGGGCCGACCTATTTGGGTATGCAAGTTATCTTACTAGTCGTTGTAATTGGGCTGACTTGTTAAGGGTTAAATGATTTGTTGATGATATAAATATAAGAGAGAGGATTTGTTACAGGACAAAGAAGGGGGGTGGATCAAGAAGGTACTCGATAGTGCGAAGTATGAAGCATGGGGGTGAAGTAATCTAATCCAGAAGAACCTCAAAGTAGAGGGGGTGTGGATCAAGAAAATGAGTTGATGGAAGATTGTTGTGAAGATTGTTATTATTTGAGTTATTTGTAATCCTTGGGCTATGGCCTAGAATCTGTTAAGCCCGAGAGGCATATGTAATGTGTTTTGAGATTTAATATAATGAGGAATGAACTTTGAAGGTTGGGTTTTTCCCTGTTAGAGTTTTCCTATGATATATCTTATGTCTGGTGTTCATGAATGTCTTTTATCTTTTTGTGGATTATCTCTTAAATTTTGTTGCATATTTGTATGATCATGGAGTTAGTAATTTAGGTTGCAAGGGTGGACAATCCTTAATTGGATCCTCCTACCTTGACTGCATCATGTATATGCACAACCGTGTTGTGTGTTGCAGGTTGCAAGTACTAGACATCGACTCCACCTGAATTGACAGATTTGAGTGTGCCTTAAACCCAATGGAATAGTGGATTGGAGATAACACTTGGTCCTCTACCCTAGTCATCATCCTCAAAGAGGATGAGTATCCGGTCGGATACCTTGTTAGTATCATTCGTTGGTGGATCAATGTGTTAAGTTTTGTATTGTGATCCTAGATGTTGATTAGGTAATTATTGGCTTTTGGGTTTAATTGATTTAATTGTTGATAAAGGTCTTTAGTTAAATGTTGCATTAAAATTAATTGTTAAATGAAAGAGAAGGTATATTTTGATAATTATACATGTATATATATATGAATAAATAATTTTAATTAATAATAAAATAACCTTATGTAAAATAAAAAAATTAATAAATGATGTTATAAGGTAAATAAATTAAGGTTGGAAATATAATTAATTATAATATATAAGAATTATTGGGTAAAGGATTTTACGGTTGTGTGAAATTGGAAACCAAATCATAATTACTCAAATTATAATTTAACGAGTTGTTTTGAATCAGTAAATTGATAAATTAAAGTTAACCTTAGTTAAATTTAGGAGTTGATTGAATTTTTCCCATACAACCGTCATTTTTCCTCTTTTCCTAAAAATGTGATTGGATTTGGGGGATTATTCATTTGGTATCTTTGGGGAGAGAATGGATTCAAGGGGTTTGGGAAGAAAATCTCTGTAAAAAAAAAAATAATAATAAAAATCTCATTCTATTGATGATTTTGGCTGGGAAGTGGGTCTTTTGATTTTCTACATAGAGGAATCAGAAGCTGATATTGCAGTAAAGTTCGGAGTTCGGCATCAATACCGTCTTGACAAGCATTGAATCCAGGTTGGATCTTGACCTCTCATTTACATTTGCTTGCCTATGTGCGTAATCCAATTGTTTGGTTCTTCCCTTTTTGTTTTGAAAATGGACGTAATTGTTTCATCCTGTCTGTGAGTGTAACTTTTATTTATTCCTATATTAAAACAAATAATAAATGTGTCGGCATAACCTGCAAGCATTTCATTCCATCGCATCGTGCTACCTTGCCGATTTCATTCTTGAACCTCCAATAAATCATTTTTGTGTGTATCGTGCATCCAATGTATTCCATGAGATGACATCTCCTTGACGCCTTCTACCCTCTCTCACCTGTGCACAACCCTCTATCATAAGTGTTGGCGTACATCAACCTTTTGCATTTGCTTGAAAGAGTCGACAAATCCAATTCGTGCATTTCCTAGAACCATTGCATTCCATGTTGGTATCTCTTTCAGACATTCTGTAATGAGTGGGGTGCCTTCTCTATGGGTTATCCTCTCTCTCTCTCTCGCGTGCAGCCATCCACTGTGGAATTTGGCTTTACACCCAGCCGATTCCATTTGCTTGAAAGTTTCTTAAGCCTTTTTAATGAATCTGATTCACATCGCTCCTATCGTCTTACTATCTGTGAAATGATTCACCTTGAGGTCTCCTGTCGGTGGTTGGCATGCCTCCTGAAGGCTGCGCCATTGCTGCTCCAACGTAGTAAATTTGTAGCACATAGTTTAGGGTTCAGCACTAATTGTGTTTGGAAATTGCTATTTGACATTATAATATGTTTTGATAATGTTTTTCGTGGTTTTTTCATCATTGTTTGGAAATTAAAATGCTATGATTTCTCTTGTTGCTAAGTTTAGATAGGCGTTACCTTTGATTAATTTATAATATATCATAGATGGCATTCCGTTAGCAATATATTTTTAATATATAAATAGAATGTCATTTGATAAAAGATTTAATTGAATAGTTATTACTTAAGTGAATATTTAAATTACTAAGTAAAAGAATTGTATGTTTATTGATTTATTTCATATTTAATTAACTAAGAGGTTAGGGAAAAGGTTAATATTGCATAAGGATAAAATATTAAGAATAGTTTAATTATTTTTTATTAATCGGTAAATGATTATTCTCTGTTAGTTTATTTGGAGATGAATATGAATCTTTGTAAGCTATATTCGAGTTTCAATTATGATTTATTAGTATATTTACAGTTAAGTAAACTGTTATAATTTAAATGAGACAAAAATAAAATTTGAGGTTAAATAAAAGTATATTATATATAAACTATGATTTATTAGTATATTTACGGTTAAGTAAACTATTATAATTTAAATGAGACAAAAATAAAATTTGAGGTTAAATAAAAGTATATTATATATTACTAGTGACAGTATAAATTAGTGAAAGAATATGATAAATCACCTGAATAGTGAAGGGATAAGAAATGTTATGTAATAAAGGGTTTTAATTGGTATTTAATTGTGTAGGTAATTAAGGTGAATTGATTATTTTATATATAAGTAATTGAGCGATTTGTAGATTGGTCAATAATAATGTATGTGTAATCAAATATTTAAATCAATAAATTTATATATTGTATAGCATGAGATTGTGAATGTCATTCATGTTTGTGATTAAAGTAAATTCACTTACCTTGCATGGATAGAAGTGGGTAAATTGGAATAAATGTTTAGTTAAATAGTGTACTAGGGAAAGTAAATATTAAGTGAGGGTAGAAGATTGGGATTAGGTTATTTGATTTATTTTATGCAGATTAAATAGTAATGATTGAGTTTACTCTTTGTAGTTAATCGGTAAATGAATAATGAATTTTAATACATAACTTCGTATTTCAATATACATGTATTTATATAGACTTGATTTCATTTAGAAGTGAAAGACTTAGTACAAATCAAAATATAGAGGGGTCAATTAGTGTAGTCTAATAATATAGGTATATTTAAATAGTTTATAATAATCATTAATGGAGAAACCTAAATAGACCTAGATATATTTAGTTGATGAATGTATAAATATTGATGAAGATTTGAATCTAGTATATTCTTGTGTTAGGAACACTAAGTGAGAGAGTCTAGTGATCGCTTTACAAATAGAATATTTTGTTGGTCTTATTGAGTCTATTGATGTAACTCTTCTTGCATCCAAACAATGTCATGATGGTAGTAAGTATAATTTGGTTGCATACGATGTCTTATATTTGAACCTTTTTGGCTTATTCAACTTCATTATTTTTATAATTATAGGTTGATATTAAGTTAACAAAATGAGTTGGTTTAGTGATCAATCACAATATAATAAATTAGAGTTTTAATTTAGATATCGTGTAATCACATAATAGATATATGCCTTATTGGGTCACATGTTCTCATTGATTACCTTCATGCAACTTTGAGTAGGGTGTTGTTCAAATGCACTTGACTTCTATATTGAGTAAAAGCATAATCAAAACCAGTGGTGTTAGTTTAGAGGTGAGTATTGGGATGAGTATTGGGTGTATTTGATCATGTTAAACTATTTAAACCATTAGGGTGAGAGTTGTAGTGTGCTTGTCTAGTTTCTCATTGTTGTCATTTATTTTCATTTCATTACACAAGTCCTAATTGGGTGTGAGAAGTTTAACTTGATTGTCTTGTTTATTAATTTCTCCTTCTAATTAGTTACTTTGCTGCTAACTATTGAGTTAATTTAGAGAGATGCTTTTCTTGTTAAGGATTTTGTTACCCTTAAATATAGTTATTTGTAGGAAATAATCCTTATATTTAACTATGTGGTTGAGATAAATTGACTAATAAGTGAAATAATGTTTTAATTTAGAGGAATGTCTTCCTTGTTATAATGTGATGTTCAATTGTTGCATTTGACAATGTGGTTGATTAATGGATTAAGTGTTGTGTAATATTTTTGAAAGGGGATGTCATTGTGTAAAGTTGCTTAAGGTTGGCTTCCAAAGGCCTAGGAGGGGTTATAAAAAGTGTGAATGGTTCTCATGATTGTTTAACCTTGGAAGTGGTTTGGCTATGTCGTCGGTGTGAAATGTAAATCCTAAGGGTGTTTCCCTGTTGTCTATGAATGGATTCATGATATTTTGTAATGTTACTCATTTTTAAGTTATGCGTATGTGTATTGAGTGAAATGCAAACACTTATTGTTGTGCTACCTGTTCTTGATGATTGAATTGTGGCTATGGGTTGGGACATGGGTTCATGTTGTCTTGACCAGTGTTTATGTGATTATGACAGATGTGCAAGATGGTCAATTCCTTGCTTGATTTGTAGGGTGTAGTACCCCTTTGATTTTCTTTATTTTTTTAGATAGTGTGTTTTTACTTTGATAGACCTTGATACTATGTTGTTGTATTTGATCGTTGACATTGGAGTGATGATGGTGTTATATTATGATGTGATGATACATTATATGGATGATGATTATTTGTGACATGCTTTCAGATTAGCATAGTCGTTTATTTAAGTTGATATTGATATATGTTCATCTATTGGTTAATTGATATTTTATTTCATCATTTTGATGTGACTGTATTGGTGAAGGGGACAGGATTACATCACTCGCTTGCAAGCACCCTGTGATTCCATGATTTCTCTTCATGGTGTGACTGTTATGATTGGTATACATGTATGACATTCATTTTGATTGCAGGATTACAAGTACAGGACATCATCTCCACCTGGCTTCACAGGTCTGAGTGTGTCCATTTCCCAACGATATTGTTGATTGGGAGATAGTAACGAGGTTCCCTTGTCAAACCACAATTCTAGTCACAGTGTGTTAGCTTTTGGGTTTAATTGATTTAATTGTTGATAAAGGTCTTTAGTTAAATGTTGCATTAAAATTAATTGTTAAATGAAAGAGAAGGTATATTTTGATAATTATACATGTATATATATATGAATAAATAATTTTAATTAATAATAAAATAACCTTATGTAAAATAAAAAAATTAATAAATGATGTTATAAGGTAAATAAATTAAGGTTGGAAATATAATTAATTATAATATATAAGAATTATTGGGTAAAGGATTTTACGATTGTGTGAAATTGGAAACCAAATCATAATTACTCAAATTATAATTTAACAAGTTGTTTTGAATCAGTAAATTGATAAATTAAAGTTAACCTTAGTTAAATTTAGGAGTTGATTGAATTTTTCCCATACAACTGTCATTTTTCCTCTTTTCCTAAAAATGTGATTGGATTTGGGGGATTATTCATTTGGTATCTTTGGGGAGAGAATGGATTCAAGGGGTTTGGGAAGAAAATCTCTGTAAAAAAAAAATAATAATAAAAATCTCATTCTATTGATGATTTTGGCTGGGAAGTGGGTCTTTTGATTTTCTACATAGAGGAATCAGAAGTTGATATTGAAGTAAAGTTGGGAGTTCGGCATCAATACCGTCCTGATAGGCATTGGATCCAGGTTGGATCTTGACCTCTCATTTACATTTGCTTGCCTATGTGCATAATCCAATCATTTGGTTCTTCCCTTTTTGTTTTGAAAATGGATGTAATTGTTTCATCCTGTCTATGAGTGTAACTTTTATTTATTCCTATATTAAAACAAATAATAAATGTGTCGGCATAACCTGCAAGCATTTCATTCCATCGCATCGTGCTACCTTGCCGATTTCATTCTTGAACCTCCAATAAATCCTTTTTGTGTGTATCGTGCATCCAATGTATTCCATGAGATGACATCTCCTTGAGGCGCTCTGTCCATGGGTAGCGCGCCTTCTACCCTCTCTCACCTGTGCACAACCCTCTATCATAAGTGTTGGCGTACATCAACCTTTTGCATTTGCTTGAAAGAGTCAACAAATCCAATTCGTGCATATCCTAGAACCATTGCATTCCACGTTGATATCTCTTTCAGACATTCTGTAATGAGTGGGGTGCCTTCTCTATGGGTTATCCTCTCTCTCTCTCACACGTGCAGCCATCCACTGTGGAATTTGGCTTTACACCCAGCCGATTCCATTTGCTTGAAAGTTTCTTAAGCCTTTTTAATGAATCTGATTCACATCCCTCCTATCATCTTACTATCTATGAAATGATTCACCTTGAGGTCTCCTGTCGGTGGTTGGCGTGCCTCCTGAAGGCTGCGCCATTGCTGCTCCAACGTAGTAAATTTGTAGCACATAGTTTAGGGTTCAACACTAATTGTGTTTGGAAATTGCTATTTGACATTATAATATGTTTTGATAATGTTTTTCGTGGTTTTTTCATCATTGTTTGGAAATTAAAATGCTATGATTTCTCTTGTTGCTAAGTTTAGATAGGCGTTACCTTTGATTAATTTATAATATATCATAGATGGCATTCCGTTAGCAATATATTTTTAATATATAAATAGAATGTCATTTGATAAAAGATTTAATTGAATAGTTATTACTTAAGTGAATATTTAAATTACTAAGTAAAAGAATTGTATGTTTATTGATTTATTTCATATTTAATTAACTAAGAGGTTAGAGAAAAGGTTAATATTGCGTAAGGATAAAATATTAAGAATAGTTTAATTATTTTTTATTAATCGGTAAATGATTATTCTCTGTTAGTTTATTTGGAGATGAATATGGATCTTTGTAAGCTATATTCGAGTTTCAATTATGATTTATTAGTATATTTACAATTAAGTAAACTGTTATAATTTAAATGAGACAAAAATAAAATTTGAGGTTAATTAAAAGTATATTATATATAAACTATGATTTATTAGTATATTTACGGTTAAGTAAACTATTATAATTTAAATGAGACAAAAATAAAATTTGAGGTTAAATAAAAGTATATTATATATTACTAGTGATAGTATAAATTAGTGAAAGAATATGATAAATCACCTTATAGTGAAGGGATAAGAAATGTTATGTAATAAAGGGTTTTAATTGGTATTTAATTGTGTAGGTAATTAAGGTGAATTGATTATTTTATATATAGGTAATTGAGCGATTTGTAGATTGGTCAATAATAATGTATGTGTAATCAAATATTTAAATCAATAGATTTATATATTGTACAGCATGAGATTGTGAATGTCATTCATGTTTGTGATTAAAGTAAATTCACTTACCTTGCATGGATAGAAGTGGGTAAATTGGAATAAATGTTTAGTTAAATAGTGTACTGGGGAAAGTAAATATTAAGTGAGGGTAGAAGATTGGGATTAGGTTATTTGATTTATTTTATGCAGATTAAATAGTAATGATTAAGTTTACTCTTTGTAGTTAATCGGTAAATGAATAATGAATTTTAATACATAACTTCGTATTTCAATATACATGTATTTATATAGACTTGATTTCATTTAGAAGTGAAAGACTTGGTACAAATCAAAATATAGAGGGGTCAATTAGTGTAGTCTAATAATATAGGTATATTTAAATAGTTTATAATAATCATTAATGGAGAAACCTAAATAGACCTAGATATATTTAGTTGATGAATGTATAAATATTGATGAAGATTTGAATCTAGTATATTCTTGTGTTAGGAACACTAAGTGAGAGAGTCTAGTGATCGCTTTACAAATAGAATATTTTGTTGGTCTTATTGAGTCTATTGATGTAACTCTTCTTGCATCCAAACAATGTCATGATGGTAGTAAGTATAATTTGGTTGCATACGATGTCTTATATTTGAACCTTTTTGGCTTATTCAACTTCATTATTTTTATAATTATAGGTTGATATTAAGTTAACAAAATGAGTTGGTTTAGTGATCAATCACAATATAATAAATTAGAGTTTTAATTTAGATATCGTGTAATCACATAATAGATATATGCCTTATTGGGTCACATGTTCTCATTGATTACCTTCATGCAACTTTGAGTAGGGTGTTGTTCAAATGCACTTGACTTCTATATTGAGTAAAAGCATAATCAAAACCAGTGGTGTTAGTTTAGAGGTGAGTATTGGGATGAGTATTGGGTGTATTTGATCATGTTAAACTATTTAAACCATTAGGGTGAGAGTTGTAGTGTGCTTGTCTAGTTTCTCATTGTTGTCATTTATTTTCATTTCATTACACAAGTCCTAATTGGGTGTGAGAAGTTTAACTTGATTGTCTTTATTAATTTCTCCTTCTAATTAGTTACTTTGCTGCTAACTATTGAGTTAATTTAGAGAGATGATTGTCTTGTTAAGGATTTTGTTACCCTTAAATATAGTTATTTGTAGGAAATAATCCTTATATTTAACTATGTGGTTGAGATAAATTGACTAATAAGTGAAATAATGTTTTAATTTAGAGGAATGTCTTCCTTGTTATAATGTGATGTTCAATTGTTGCATTTGACAATGTGGTTGATTAATGGATTAAGTGTTGTGTAATATTTTTGAAAGGGGATGTCATTGTGTAAAGTTGCTTAAGGTTGGCTTCCAAAGTCCTAGGAGGGGTTATAAAAAGTGTGAATGGTTCTCATGATTGTTTAACCTTGGAAGTGGTTTGGCTATGTCGTCGGTGTGAAATGTAAATCCTAAGGGTGTTTCCCTGTTGTCTATGAATGGATTCATGAGATTTTGTAATGTTACTCATTTTTAAGTTATGCATATGTGTATTGAGTGAAATGCAAACACTTATTGTTGTGCTACCTGTTCTTGATGATTGAATTGTGGCTATGGGTTGGGACATGGGTTCATGTTGTCTTGACCAGTGTTTATGTGATTATGAAAGATGTGCAAGATGGTCAATTCCTTGCTTGATTTGTAGGGTGTAGTACCCCTTTCATTTTCTTTATTTCTTTAGACAGTGTGTTTTTACTTTGATAGACCTTGATACTATGTTGTTGTATTTGATCGTTGACATTGGAGTGATGATGGTGTTATATTATGATGTGATGATACATTATATGGATGATGATTATTTGTGACATGCTTTCAAATTAGCATAGTCGTTTATTTAAGTTGATATTGATATATGTTCATCTATTGGTTAATTGATATTTTATTTCATCATTTTGATGTGACTGTATTGTTGAAGGGGACAAGATTACATCACTAGCTTGTGAGCACCCTTTGATTCCATGATTTCTCTTCATGGTGTGACTGTTATGATTGGTATACATGTATGACATTCGTTTTGATTGCAAGATTACAAGTACAGGACATCATCTCCACCTGGCTTCACAGGTCTGAGTGTGTCCATTTCCCAACGATATTGTTGATTGGGAGATAGTAATGAGGTTCCCTTGTCAAACCACAATCCTAGTCACAGTGTGTTGTCAATCCATGTTCAGTATGTCTTGTGGTCATGTTGTCCATGTTTGTGTGATATTTATTTATCATGCAAGGTTTGCTTTGTGGAAAATTAATGATTAAATGTTTTAAATGATTATTTATTTATTTTAGATTAATGTTGTTAAAAGATTTTTATTTAATTTAATTAATTAAATTTATTTTATTTGGTAAAGTAATTTAATCCTTGTGATTAAATTTATTTTATTAAGTAAATAGATTAATTGATTAAATTTATTTAGAGATTAAATTGTGGTTTGAATTATTATAGTGTAAAAATGACTGGTAAATGCTTTAGAGGAAATATTTGTATGTTGTTGAGAAGATATTTCAATTTTGACATGTGTGTGAGAAAAATTTATTAAACACTCTTGTTGAGAAATTATTCTCGGAGAGAATATTTGCCATAACTGAGTGAGGTAAGAAGTTACTTATGGGAATGGAAAGAGGGATATTTTTTAAAAATGGTTTGTTGAAAATTGAAAAAAAGGTTCTCGAGAATATTTTGGGGCTCTGTATTTTTGCATCTTTCTGGAAGTGGTGTTTTTGGAAAAGGATTTGGAAATTTAATTTTGAAGGTGAGGCTTTGCTTCAAATTTCATTCTTCAAGCTTCTAGAAAATAGGTTCTTTTATTGTTTTATTTATTTTGTTGGCTTAGAAAGATTGTCTAAATAAAATTCAATTTGAATTTTTAGAAGCTTTTTTTTAAAAAATAGATTGTGAAAGATTTTGTAGAAAATTTTACAGTGAAATCAGAGAACCGTTGTGAAAATTATTTTAAATAGTAGAAAACTTAGAGGAAAACAATAGAGGAATTCTGTAGGAATAGATTTGAAAATCTTCCTGTAGATAAATTTCATTTAAATTTGTTTTCCAAATTAGTTTAAATTTCTCAGGAAAATTGGAAAACATCTATAGGGAAATGATTTTAAACAATAGAAAATTCAAAAAAAAACATTAGAGGATTTAGAAAATCTCTGTAGGATTGAATTGAGATCCTCTATTAAAATTGTGGAAAAAGAGATCCTCTATTAAATTCTATTGAAATTGAAATCCTCTGTTTAAAATTGTAAATCCCTTTTTGTAGAATATTTTTTGTTAAAATTTGTCCTTCTGGACAATTCTTCTGATATATTTTTACATATATAAATTTATCTATATATGTATATTTATAATTTATATATACATATATATACACATACATATTTTAATTTACGTATGTTATCCCTGTAAAACTTTTTATTGAATATTATGGGGAATCGTCCTATGGCGAATTTGGCAAGCTACAAGAGAATTTTTTTTTTAAAAAATATTTAGTTTGTGGAGGCTAGGGGTTGCCCCCACAGTCACCCATGGGAGAGGCAAGTTGTGGAAGGCAATGCTTAGTGCTGCCAACCACAATGCACCCCACTCATGGGGAAGGTTGTGGTAGTAGCCGCAACCTCCTTCCCAATGAGCACATGGCTTATGGCCTGCACAGTGAATAAATCGTTTGCACCTGTGTACTGCAATTTCTGATTTATTTTTAATATTTAATATATATATGTTATTTATTAATATATATATATATATATATATAATTTTATATAAATATAATTATATGTTTTTAAATGAAATGTATTTGAAAAAGGAAAGTTGATTATTATTTAAACATAATGGAGGAATTGAAATAAACATTTAGATTTAATTTCATATTGTTTGTAAACAAAATTAAGTTAAATTGATTATTTTCAAGTAATGTGTTATTGTTTTATTGGATTTAGAAAATCCTAATGTTAGAATATTTATTTTCTTGAATTGCTTTTTAAGTTGTAATTTCTTTTGTTTACGTTAGTTGGGAAATTTGGGTTAATTGAGTTAATAAGTCTTCCAGAGGAATTTATTTTATGTGAGGGTTGTTTGTGCTATGGATTATCCCTTTGAATTATCTTGGGCAGTGCACATGGTTCTTATTCAGTTGGACACCTGGTTCTATGAACGGGTTGTGATGTCTATTGCTATAAAGTTGGTATTTGTTATTGGTTTGTGTGCACCTTGTTTACTCATGGTTAGTGGATTAGTTCCTTTTGTTGTTAGTAGGGGAGTGGCTCTTCATGGGGGCTGACACACAAAGTGGTGCCTAGGTAACTCATGTAGAGTTAGTCTAATCAGTGAAAATGAAATTAATGTATTAGGGGAAATGGGTAGTCTAAAACATTTAACTTGATAATTATGCCTCGCTCATGGACTCAAGGGATAGTTCAGACTTGGGATGAGACGAGAAGGCCTAGAATGGAAAGATCGTTATCTTGTCTCTATGAAAAATAATCGATTCTGCATTGGATTGCATGTGGGTCCAGGTTTCGTAAGAGGTCACCAGGGTAACCCAAGATGAGGGCCGAGGCCTAAGAAGATTCGCCAGGGTAACCCATGCAACTTTGTGATGACACTCCTACTATGAAAACGGTTTATTAGTTCGGATAAAGTACTTGATTCTTTTATTCTGGAAGCAATGTAACCATTATGATTATGTTTTTTACTTGTATAGTTTTGTCTTGAGTTTTGCCTATGTCTAGAGGTCGTCGATTTTGTCTAGGGAGCCTTTTTACTATCTCTTAACATGGGGGGTGGGCCTACGAGTACCACTTGGTTGGGTGGAATGTGCACCTTACACCATTGGGTCCCCACTTCATGTTTGTGATGGCAGTATCTTCTAGATTGGAGAGCTCGCATGTACCAATGGATATGTATCATCTCTTTTGTACTTTGTATCAGTGGATAATTGTATATGTACGACTCCTCATTTGTATTCAAGGAGGAATTTTTTATCGATGTAATTGTAACAATATTATTTGATCTTCCTCATTGTGGAAATGAGTATTGTAACTATTTTATGGATTGAATGCAAGTTGTAAATGATTCTTTAATATACTTGTATCTTATAAGTTGAATTAAATGCTTTTGATGTATGTTCATTATGTATGAGTAGTGTTTTGATGCTATGGTTAGTTTACTTCTATGTAATGGGTTTCAAATGTAATGTGTTGTCGCATATCTTAGAGAATTTATGCGTTAATGTTGTTCATATTACATGTTAATGTTATTAAAAAAATAATCTATGCTTTTGTTATGTTTGCGTCATTCTTTAAGGTTACGTGGCGGGGCATTACATAGGGTTTACTAGTTGCAAGTAGGGGGAGTGGCTCTCCATTGGGGCCAAGACCCAAAGTGGTGCCCAGGATAACCCATGGAGGGTTTCTTAATCCAATTCTAACCTTAATAATGAATTAGGGGGATGGGAAAAATTCACATTAATCAAGGTAATGTATGCCTCACTCATGGCTCAAGTGCTTGTTTAGGCTTGAAATGAGATGGGAAGGCCCAGAATGGAAAGATCAACTGCGTTGTCCTCATGAAAGGTACATTGATTTTGCATGATTTTGTATGGGGGATGAGAATCAAGAGAAGCTACCAGGATAACCCAGGATGGAGGTCGGGAGCCTTGGAAGATCCACTAAGGATAATCCATATCAAGCCATGTGATGGCACTCCTCCCTATTGCAGTCTCACATTCCTTGGTTGTATTTCCTCTTTTGTTGTGTGAGTGCCTCTGGAAGTGAAGTAAGTGTTGTAGTGATGTTTGTGTTGTGAGTAGTGTTGTGTTGGAGTCCATGTATATTCCTTGTTGGTGTTACTTATTGCTTTCCTGACTATCTGTTGGATGTGGGACCTTGTCTTATCTCCTAGCACGGGGGGTGGACCTCAGGGTTCCACATGGTTGGGAGGTTGGTGCTTTTTCCTCCATTGGGTGTTCTTGTTGCTTGTTCGTGTGTGTGTAGATTATCCTTTGTGCGATAGACTCCAGTTTCTTGATCCAATTGTGAAAGAATCCTTTCATGTATTGGTATATTGGATTGTATATCAGTTGTATCATTTAATGTAATCTAATGTACTCTTCCCACATGTATTAAGGGAATCATTGATGTAATCATTGTAAAGATGTAACTATTATTATTGATGAATTCTTCTTGTATGAGTATTGTAAGTAATGCATTCTTCATGTGATAACTTTGGTTAGAAAATAATGTTGACTATCAGTTGGCATGTTATGGAAATAATTAATGTAAAATCATTTTGTAGACACCTAAAAATGACCTAGGCCTGCAAGCTTCATTTTTACCACTTTCGTCCTAGCATAATTAAGACATTTAATTATGTCCTTGGTCCACATTCGACTATTGATTAAATAATTCATAATTATTTAATTAATTCATGTCCTTTGATTCCTCATGATTATTAAATAAATAAATTTTATTTATTTATTAAATACGTCATTAACTGTCTAAGTCTTTTTTTAATTAAATAAATTTCTTAATTTATTTAATTCCCCCTTGTGCATTTAATTCTTTCTTGATTATTAAATAAATGAATTATATTTATTTATTTAATACACGGGTTGTCTAATTAACTTATTTAAATATTTTATTTTATTCTAAATTAAATAATTAAATTTAATTATTTAATTGCCACTATATTCTTCTATTTTAAATAAATTAAATTATTTAAATGTCATGTCAATCCTAATCACAAATTCTTTTGACAAATAATCAAAAGATTATTTATTATTCTCAAACTATAATTTGAATTATTTTAATTCAAATTAGTAATTAATCTTCCAAAATCAAGTAATCTAGCTCGTTTCCAAATCTGATCTTCATTCATAATTCATCTCTTGATTTTCAATCTTGCAAATCGCAATCTTATCTTCTTGATTTTCTAAAAATCTTCATTTAATTAATTTGTCCTATTTATTCTCCATCACGATCCGATTTATTTTGACCCGGACAAAGATTTTGCCCCAACCCTAATTAGATTCTCATATTTAACTGACCTTCATTCTAGGTTTTTCTTAGAATTCAATCTCGTCCGTCCACTCAAAATTGTGTTTTCTATAAAAGACAATTTTGCTCATAATTTTGGGATCTTGGACAATTTCATTTTTTAATATAGGCATTTATAGTCATTTGGCATTAGTAGTCATTATTTTTATTTTATCATGGGCATATACATAGGCACAATTTTATCAAATCCTTCAAAACTTGCATAGGACAATGGCATAGTCAAATTGCTCACACACTCAATCTGAGGGCACTAATCATACACTGCAAGCTACGAGGTGATATGGAGGTGATTCATGGAAGCTTCGCGAATCTGGTATAATCGTTTCGTTCTTGTTTAGTTTTCATTGTGCTTCATATCTCTTTGGGTTTATTTCATATGCTTTCAATTTATTGAATCTAACCTAAATTAAATCCTTAGTTACATTGGTGAACCCGACACTTTGGACAGAAATTTGTGTTTTCTTGTTTGTTTTCACTGTTTTGCAGGTTACAGCCAAGACGTCATACGAAATCCCGTCACTTTCATTTGAGCACAGAAAAATGGGCGAATAAAATATCTTCAAACGTTTTCTGGGTTTTATAGATCTTGGTCTCAGCTTTCCAGAACTGTAAACGGTTTGAAATTTTATTAAGATTTGAGAAAGTTATGCCTATTTTACTGTTCGCTGTCTTTTTAATTTAGCTTTTAAAACACGCGTTTTCTTTTGCATATAACATTTTTTTTGTGCAGAATCGTGGAAAATCCTTTCTGGGTTTTGAAGGTTGGATTTTTAGCTTTCCATGGATATCTACCAGTTAAAATTTTGTTAAGTTTTGAGCAAGTTATCGCCGTTTTAAGTTGCTGCTGTCAATAAAGGTTTATTTTTTATTTTTTTTGTTACTAATCAAGATTGGCAGCTTGTTGGCGGTTACTATTCGTGGGTTGAAGACAAACACTAAACTACTAACGGATTGTCTTGTAGGTTCGATTGTTAAAGGCCAAACAACAAAACAATGTCACTTAAAATATTTTTGACATGATTGATGAGATATGTTCTCACCTCAGAAAACCTGATCGAAACCAGATCCATTTTATCCGCTTTTACCCTTCACGATCTTGGTGATACCTGAGTATCCTCTCCTCATGCATCTGGCAATCCCGGTAAGAGAATGTTATCGACTCTAGAACTTGGTCTCTGCTTCCGTGGGAAAGTATCACCCTGTATCTAATTTTCCAAACCGTAGCACTGACACCGAGGGACTTTCACCGTATATGCGCGGGTTCTTGGGGAAAGCCCAAGAATCACGAAAGGGTGGTTCCGACGAGATGGGATCCGGGTGGGGACTCTCGCCAGATGGATCTCATTTCTCATTTAACGGAATATCCGAATTAAAACCCTGTCTTAGTGTCCAACTATCTTCTTTGGTCAGTTGTTTGGTATAGTGCGTGGCATGTGATCATGTCCCAAGACACTCCACCATCGATCCCCTTGAGTAGAGATAGTAATTCTTGGGATGTCACTACCCAAAGAATCTGAATTTGGTGTGCTCGAATGACGTTAATGAGCCGTGGAGGGGAGCCAATGCCACAAAAATTCTAAGCTATCCGCCCTCGAGAAGGCAGCGATTACCAATCCGGGGTATATCGGTGGGCTATATCAAGTATACCAACCCGTGGCCTAGTGGCCTTTTTAGGATTGTGCTTATCTCATGTGTGTTTGGTTACCCCTTAAAACGCTGTGTTTGTCAAGTGCATTCTGGTTTTGTCACAGTTCAAACAAAACATTCATCAAAACAAGTCAAAACTTCCATCAAAACAACACGAAAATCAGGTTGAAACTAAACTGAGTCGCATCTGTCAAACTGCAAGTGATTTTCGGCGACGCAATTGATTTGTTAAAACGCATCTGAAACCTGAGGTCTTCAAATTGTCAACCATTCGTCAAACACTATCATCAAAAAGATTTTGTCAGAAACCAAACTTGATATTGCTCAAAGTCTTGTCTAAACTTGCATTAGTCACCATAGGTTGCATACCTCATTCCTTTTAGTTTAGTACATTCAACATTACGTTGTCCCTAGGTACATACTTGCATACTTAGGATTAGGAAAATCTTAAGCACACCTTTGCAAAAACATTGTTTTCGAAATTAGACCCTCTTGGACCAAGTTATCAAACCTCCTTTTAGTCATTGTCCTCTTTTGTGAGATTTCTTCCAACTCAAAAGTCTAGTTAGGAAGACTCACTAGTCATTTAGACCTTGTCAACTTGTCATTTCCAACAAAGTCCTTTAGCAGTCACAATCGAAAACAAAGTCCTAGCTTAGAAGTGCTTAGATAACCTTGTCTTATTTTGCATACACATTGCATACCTTATTCACAAAAATCCAAAAATAGTCATCATTTTAAGTCATCATTTTGAACCTAGGACTTCACATAGTGTCATATTTGCATTTAGTTGTCACTCCAATTTGAGCAAAATCAGTTCATGGTTGAAACCAGACTTCAAAAACAAAAGAGACAAATGGAAAACTTTAGGCAAGACCCCCCATTTACTGTCAACAATCCTCTGCATGAATCAAACTGGACCTTGCACGATCCATTTTTCAATTTAGACAATCAACCTCCAATAACACCGCAATCCACATCAAATAGTCCATTCGAACAATTTTTGCAAAAAGATGAGAATGGACAACTACTTCAGGAAAACATAGAGGCATTGACACAAGACCCCGAGGCCTGTCAACTTGCTGAAGCTATGGTCCGTCGGGACAGAGAAAGATTCTTAGCTATGCTCTTGAGTGAGGGAACCAAGTTACCACTAGGATTCGACACTAGCACGCTAAACTTGACACTTCATGACCCTAATGCCAATAACGCACATAACATGTCACATAGTGGTCAACTTTTAGGTACTACGAGCAACATTCCTCTCAACACCACAACGACAATACATACCACGTCCAACATCCCAAATATCTCCAATACAATAAACGCTACATCTATTGGGGGATCACAATCATCTACAACATCCACATCACTACCCCAATCAGATGGAACCACTCTTGGCTCCTCGACAACATGGGCAAATTATTCCAATCCTCTTTTCACCGCAACAGTAAATACAACAGGGGCATCATCAAGTCACCACAACCCCCCCTTGACAACTACATCTACTACCATGAACACAACTTCGACAAATCTGTTCAGTAGTAATTCACAACATCCGTCGGGAGGAGCCACAGGACGTATCGTTATCCAAGGACAACAACAAAATGTCAACACGACAACACAATCAAATGTCATTGCCTCCCAAGGCATAAATACAAACGTCCCCCTTGTACAAAACCAACAATTTACACAAGGTGGCCAAATAACTCAACCCATGACATCATTGACACACCATAACAGTCATGCTCACAACATCCCCCAAATAATGACACACATGGCTGGGGGACACATACCAACATATTCATCCAACATTCATACTCACCAACATGTACCAAATCATAACTTCCAATACCAACAACACACGTCATACATACCGCAACAATCCGTACCACCACAATATACCAACATTCACGCACACCAGACAGGAACACATGGTGTACCAGGCAACCCAACATACGGAAACGTAAACGACCCTACCATAGATGAACTCAAAGCAAGAATGAGAGATATGGAGAAAAATATGCAAAACATGTACATTTCAGGCAGGAAATCAGAAATATCATATGACCTAGATGTATACCCTTTTGACACGAACTTACGTATGCCCGCATTTCCACTAGGATATGTGTCACCCAACTTCACAAAATATAGAGGCAAGACAAATCTAATCGAACATGTTCGCGAATTCGCAACCAACTGTATGGATATCGCTTACGAACCAACATACTTGATGAGACTTTTTTCCAAAAGTTTGGCAGGTCAAGCCCTTGAATGGTTCTCAACTCAAAAAGATATCCAGACATGGGATGAGCTCAAACGAAAATTCATACACAATTACGCGTACAACATTGACATGGATACCTCTATTACTAGCTTGTGTAATCTCACACAAGAAGACTCAGGTGAGACATTTATTCCATTCTTTCAAAAATGGAGAAGCCTCACTAGTCGATGCCACATTGATATTCCTGAAAGGGAAAAAGTCGACATGTTCGTCCAAATACTTCTAGGACCACTAAAATTCACATTGCAAATACACTGTTGCACAAACTTCACAGAATTAGTGGAAAAGGGGGTCCAAATTGAGAAAGCCCTTATCGCAAAGGGAGAACTGAGATATGGTTCTAAAAACACGAACACCAACCCACCCGCTGACAAAAACAAATATTGGGTCAAGAATAAGCATGTTACAAATGACGGTGTTGTGGACGCCAAGACTGCAAGTCCTGTATTGGCCCTGAAAGGGGTCCAACAACAAAGCAGACCAACAATGGCATTGACACCTCCTCCCAATACTTTTTCAAACAATCAAAGTGGTCAAAACAGTCAAGGACAATATCACCAAATGAGACAATTTCCTAGGGGTCGCACATACACCAATTTAGGTGAACCTATTGAAGAAGTCCTTAAGAAATGCATCCAGCATGGGGTCATCAAACTTCCGGAAATCAAACCTTATGACCCCGGACAATTCAAACCAGCATGGTGGAATGACAAGGCAGTTTGCGAATACCATCGAGCCAAGGGGCATACAACGTCTAATTGCCGACAACTGAAAAACATCATACAAGACCTTATCAAATCGCACCATCAAGGGTGGACCCAATTCAACTCCAACTCGACTATACTATCCACAAGAATCCACCCGTAGATCATGGTTCCATAATGCTTCCACTTCCGGAAGTTCACCAAACCAAGCTAATTCACGCCTTAGCCAAGTAACGATTACCCTCGTGGACCAATAATAATAATGCCCAAGACCCACGATGACCACACTGGCTCCAATACGGCCGAGAGAGCACCACAAAGGTAATGCTACGCCAAGTGGCAAGCTCACTATAGTTGGTCCACCGCCCCCTAGACAAGCCAAGATCACTATACCGGGCCCGTCAGTTAAACAGCCACAACCTGCTAAACAACCAAAACCTGTCTCAACCCCACAACAGTGGAAACCCAAGAGTCAGTTCAACCTCATTGACCAACTAGGAAAGACTCTCAAGAAATATCTATCCTTGAGCCGGGCTTCGTATCTCTCCTGCGCACAAAGAAATCCTGGATAAAACTCTCCTAGAGTCGTCGGTCCCTAAGGACATCGATGTCAATCAATTTGAAACTATGGTGGGATATCTCACCACGCTGCACCATGTCACCTTCTCAAATCAAGACTACTCATCACATAAAACCAACCACAACGACGCATTACACATAGAAACTTTCGTCCACAAGCACAAAGTTAGACGAGTTTTAGTAGATGGCGGAGCAGGGTTGAATATATGCCCTCAAATTGGTTATACCTGCCTTTGATGCATGCGAGATCCAATAAAAAGCATAGTGATCAGCATATGATGACGAGAACGCTTTCACGGTGTTATCTTTCTCCCACGAGTGGACCGGTCATCAGAGACAATAAACCGGCCAGTGTCCTAGATTTGAACCATAACATCCACTTGGCCCTCCATGGATCCACGCTTTGAAAGCCGTTCCGTCAACATACCACTAATGCCTCAAGTTCCCTTTTGACGGTACATAAGTCACCATATATGGAGACCCCGACCCTTTCCAATATTGTACCAATTTAAGGGGTATCTCCGAAAACCGAGTACCTATTAATCGAGAAGCACCTGGCTCCTCGTCATCCAAGTACATCGACCCTTCCACACTCACGTCATCTTACACATCCACTCCATCCACGTCTTCCACCATGCCACCACCTTCCACCAACCCTAAGACTGAATCAATTGTCAAAATCCAGGACCTCGGTTGTGGAGAATTCAAACTGAACACAGCCTACAGCATAACAACAATGCCTAGATCTCCCAAGGACTATGGTCGGCCATGTTTCCGAATGGAACCTCAAGAAACTTTCTGTAAAGTTCCAATCAATACATTTTTTGTCAAGTGAGATATATGATGAAGACCTGTCGGCTATCACATGATGGATCTATAAGGATACAGTCAAGTTACCCATTACCAGTTCAAAAATATGGCAGGTTACAGTCACCATGAAGGCTAAGGCGAAGTGGTACTAGTGGCCTTGGAAAAAAATAAACTGGTCAAGGGAACCCATAGAAACTTTCCAAACTCTGAAGTATCTTGGATTAGGGTTTGGATCACTCGACAATGACGATCGACGTACCTCTGGACTTTCCAATGAGCGAGTACATGCTTCTGACAGTGTCGAGACTACTAGGGAAACCCTAACTGAAACTAACTCCCATGAGTGGGAATTTGGCTCAGAACGATCCCTAAGTGACTATTGTCTTGATGATTTGTTTGTCGAACCAGGGGAACTGACCTCTGAACAACGATTTTGGCAAACATTCAAAATTGAACAAGCACTAAACAGCCAAAGTCCTACTACCACTTCCCATGACACACAACAGTCATCCTCTGAACCCCATCAGTCTAATCTATCTGAAGTATCAGACGACATTGATAACCAAGGCTCTAAAACCTTCACTCCTTATTACGATAATGAATATGACACTAGTGAAGGAGAATATTGGATAGAGTCCGATGTAGAGTTGGATGATGATAACCTCATCTACAACATCAATGAATCCATCTGTATGCTGTCTGCATCCTCACCCCAGTTCACTAGCCTTGATGATGGCATCTCTTTAGTTTACCCTGAACTAGTCGATTGGGACCAACAAGGACCGCCAGTTCTGGACACATTCCAAAATGATGAAGCCATTGCCGAATTCATGGGATTACGAGAAGGCATACCTAGTGGGGACCACAAATCAGGATTTTCCATTGATTTAGACTGCACGGCATACTTCGGCGAGACTGTCCAGTCCTCTAGTCGCAAAAGCAAAAATAAAGTAAAAAATGAAACGTCTCTAGGTGAAAACCGAAAGGCACCTCTTGATGATAAAATAGTAAAAATAAAGGACGAATCTGTGGGTGAAAACCTCTCTGAGGCGCCCAAAGATGGAGGACTGGACTTTCTTCCCGTGCAACAGGAGAAATCAGCCATGCTTATTGAGGACACAATAGAGGATAACATTTCAACTGCAGAAGACCCCAAGATGGTCCTATTTCCCGCATCATTGACTGATGAAGAGAAACCAAAATTTCATAAATTCTTTGCAGAACGGAAAATAAACTTTGCATGGTCCTACGCAGACATGCCAGGATTGGACCCCAAACTGGTTTTGCATCATCTCGCCACTATTACCCAATAATGCTAAACCAGTCAAGCAGAAGTTGCGCAAAATGCACCCTCAAGTTGCTCTATTGGTCAAGGCCGAGTTAAAGAAATTATTGGATGCCGGATTCATAAGGTCTATAGATTATGCTGAGTGGATTTCCAATCTAGTGCCGGTGACAAAGCCAAATGGGCTGATTCGGGTATGTACAGATTTCCGAGACCTAAATAAAGCATGCCCAAAGGATGACTTTCCTTTGCCCAACATTGACATCATAGTCGACCTAACTGCAGGACATGAGATGCTATCCCTCATGGATGGTTTCTCCGGCTATAATCAAATCCGCATCGCTCCTGAGGATCAGCATAAAACAACATTTACGTTCCCATGGGGTACATACTGTTGGAATGTCATGCCCTTCGGTCTTAAGAATGCAGGTGCCACGTATCAAAGGGCTATGACCACGATCTTCCATGACATGATGCACAATATAATGGAGGATTATGTAGATGACCTATTGGCCAAATCAGCAACAAGGAAAGATCATTTGAAGGTACTCGACAAATTTTTCAAGAGACTGGAAGAGTACAAAGTCCGGCTAAACCCTAAGAAGTGTGTTTTGGGGTCACGTCAGGTAAACTATTGGGGTACATAGTTTCCCGAAGAGGTATAGAAGTTGATCTGGCAAAGGTCAAAGCAATCATAGACATGCCTCCGCCTCGAGGGATCAGTGAACTCAGAACTCTGCAGGGCAGAGTACAATCTATCCGTTGTTTCATAGCCCAATTGGTAGATAAGTGCCACCCATTCCAGTACCTATTGCGCAAAGGTGTCCCCTTTGTATGGACGGATAAATGTCAAGAGGCCTTCCAGCAAATCAAAGATTACCTACTGTCAACACTAGTCCTCATGCCACCCATTCATGGAAAGCCATTAATTCTATACATCTCAACTACTAGTTCAGCACTAGGGGCATTGCTGGCCCAAGATGATCATGAAGGAAAAGAAAGAGCAATTTATTACATTAGCCACACACTGATAGGCTATGAGTTGAACTACACAAACATTGAACGAGCATGCCTCGCTGTTGTTTTTGCATCCCAAAAACTAAGGCACTATATGCTTAGTCACCAGACACAACTGGTTGCCAAGATTGATCCATTGAAATATCTACTAAGTCGAGCAGCATTAACAGGCCGGTTGGCAAAATGGGTCATGATACTAAGCGAGTATGACATACAATATGTTGAGCGCAAGGCAATTAAAGGGCAAGTAATAGCAGATCGATTGGCGGATGCACCGATTCAAGCCACTCATCCACTAGTAACTGACTTTCCTGATGAGTCCATTTTTCATGCAGAACCAACAACACCATGGAAACTCTATTTTGATGGGTCTCATACTGGTCATGGCTCAGGTGCTGGAATATTGTTTATCACACCACAGGGGGATTCAATTCCAAAGTCATTCAGGATCGCTTTTCCTTGTACAAATAACATTGCTGAATATGAAGCACTCGTCACAGGTCTCAAGTTGGCAATTAAGTGGAAAATTCAGACATTGCTTATATTCGGGGATTCCCAGCTAGTAATCAACCAAGTGAATGATGACTATGAAACAAAGGATGAGAAGTTGCTTCCCTACAAGAGGATGGTGGACAGTTTCCTGACATACTTTCAATCGATTTCTTTTGAACAAATCCCCAGGGCACAAAATAAGGCAGCTGACGCAATGGCTACTATTAGTTCTCTCTTGTACATCCCTAAAAATGTATCACAATTTGAGTTTTTAGTAGAACAGCTGTTGATACCGGCATATGATATCCCAGAATCGGAAATGGTTTGCGAACTTGTTGGTCCCAACTCTCCTTGGTATCAGGACATTTACGACTACCTAAAGTCTCAAACCTTTCCTTCGAACCTATCAAATAACCAAAGGAAGTCCTTCATTAGAAAAGCTGCAAGGTATGCCATAGTCAGTGACACCCTATACCACCGTAGTTTTGACGATACCCTCCTTAGATGTCTTGACACCGATGAAGCATGTACGACCTTACGAGAAGTACACGACGGTATATGCGGATCTCATTCGAGTGGTCTTATGCTAGCTAAGAAACTAACGAGACTTGGATATTATTGGCCGACAATGGAAAAAGATGCAATTGAATATGTTAGGACTTGTCGCAAATGTCAAATACACAGTGACTTGGTCCATGCTCCAACACAAGAACTCCGGCCGATCACTTCTCCATGGCCCTTCGCTCAATGGGGACTCGACCTCGTGGGTAAGATTCACCCAACCTCATCCAACGGCCATAAATTCATTATTACCGCCACAGAGTATTTCACAAAGTGGATTGAAGCCATTCCATTGACATATTACCGGCAAACAAATATCAAAGTTTATCCTTAACTACATTATTTGTTGGTATGGCCTTCCACAGTCTATCATCACTGACAACGGACGTCCATTCAAAAACCAAGACGTACGTGAGTTATGTGAGCGATTCCACATCCAACACCACTTTTCATCTCCATACTACCCGCAAGGAAACGACCAAGCTGAGGCGTCCAATAAAACCATTGTCAAAATCTTAAAAAAGACTGTCAATGACGCTGGCCGCGACTGGCACATACAACTTAACCCCGCTCTGTGGGCTTATCGAACTAGCATTCGTACTCCTACAGGGGCCACCCCGTTTGCCCTGGTCTTTGGAGCTGAAGCCATCTTACCCATTAAGGTCGAAATTCCTTCGCTACGAGTCTCCTTGAAGGGTCTTACTAATGAAGAAGACTACCGACAATCACGCCTGCATGAGCTGGAAATGCTAGAAGAAAGACGGCAAAACTCACTGAATCATCTCCAAGCATATTAGAACCGCCTTTGTCGCAGCTACAATAAAAAGGTTATGGTCAGAAAGTTTGACATCGGTGACCTAGTTCTAATGCAGAACCCCAAGAACCAAGCAGACAGAGAAAAGCCAAGAAAATTTGAACCAAACTAGCTAGGTCCCTATATTATCATATCTTCTTTTGGTTCTGGAGCTTATCAATTGGCAACTCTAGATGGGGAACAGTTGACAGAACCCATCAATAGTTTACATCTCCGAAAGTTCTACGCATAGCATTAAAGGATGAAGCTGAGAATCATAATATACAAAAAAAAAAAAAATTGAAAAAGGATAAAAATCGTCACCTTGATGAAAACTCGGCAAACAGGGTTTTGTGACACAAAAAAAATCAGTGTTTGAAAATAGTAAGAGAAAAATGATTCTCGTCTAATAGAAAACCTCGGCAAACAGCACTTTGGACAAGTACCATGGTGAAAACCGCAAAATGTTACGCGTAATCAATCATTACCCGCCATCTACCGCCATTTGTCTAATTTGCTCAGGATGAAAGGTATCGCCATTGTTCTCGCAACGCCATCACATCCACTCCCACTTGTCAACAAGTAGCAGATAAAACGATCGACATCGTGCCCTGACAACCGTCCGCCTACTGTCATCAAATATCCTGCTCATGTCCTCGTAAAATGGCTAAGTCTTAGACTCGATCAGCAAACAGTTTATCATGCAATCCCAGCGGGATGTCACAGCAAACAATCTTGATAATTGGGCAAAAGTCCCGAAAAGACAAAAACATTGGAAAAAGTCTCAAAAAGACAAAACATTGACAAAAACTCAAAAAAGACAAAAACATTGACAAAAAAATCAAAAAGACAAAACATCAAGGAAAAGTCCTGAAAAAAAAAAAAAAAAAGACAAAAAGACAAAAGATTGACAAAAAAAGTCCTAAAAAAAAAAAAAAAAAAAAAGACAAAAACATTGGCAAAAAGTCCTGAAAAAGAGACAAAAACATCATAAAAAGTCCTGAGGAAAGACCTAAAAATCATAAAATGTCCTGAAGAAAACCAAACAAAACGTTAGACTGCGTGAGGCACACAAGTGCACTGTCATCTCTGGTCATAGTCAATCAAGTCAATCAGTCTTTGTCATCCGTCTGAACTACGTTGTCTCTGTGCATTTGCTACGTAGGCAAGACTCACACTTGAGTCCCCGAGACATTAGGTCAATTTTTTTAGGTTTGTCAAAATAAAATCATGACGCAATCTTTGCTCATCAAGACAAAGTCATTGGTCGTGTCGAACTACGAGGTCTTTAAGTGTATGACGTAGGCAAGGCCATCTATCGATGAGCCCCCGAGGCCGCACTAGGTCAGTCCATTAGGGTTCATGGCACTACATTGGCACACACGTCAAAAGTCTTCAATCGTTTTCCACATGGGAAAACTCCTACAACAAGGTAAAACAATCTTTATCATAGCAGGACAATCTCATTGGCACATATCATCATGACAATATCAACATATGGCCAATACAAGTCAAATTTAGTCAACACAAGTCAAACTCAGTCAAAACAAGTCAAACTTAGTCAAAGCAAGTCAAATTATCACAACCAGTCAAACTATCAACTCTTGGTTACCTTTCAGATGGGTCCTTCTGAAGAATAACCTCTGTCATTTATGCCTTAGGATGTGTCCTTCCTAGGAATCGGCATTGTCATCTGACATTCTCGAGGGATCCTTTCTGACACTTAAGGATCATTCCTCTCGACAACAACGTTCTTCGTATGTCCTCAAGAACAAAACTTGACATTTATGCTTTAGGACAGGTCCTTCCTAGGCATTAACCCTATCATTTGACATTTTCTAGGATCCTTTCTCTCGACACTTAAGGACTGATTCTTTCCTTGCATCACTGCTCTTTTCAGAGCAAACCTTCAAGAACAAAACTCTGACATTGGTGTTTTAGGATGTGTCCTTCCTAGACATCGACATTATTCAGGATGTGTCCTTCCTGAATATGGCAACCTTCAGCATTTGTCATCTTGACATCATTTAAATTTACATTGACACATCAATGCACTTGGCATCTAGACACACTTGGCAAACACTTGGCATTTGTTTTTGGATTTTTATCATGTTACTAGTTTTTCAGCGAGATCCTAACACCGGGATTTAGAGAAGCAGCAATGTATCATGACTTTTGTCTTGTCTTTTGACACTCATGTTACTAGTTTCTCAGCGAGATCCCGACAAAAGGATTTAGAAAAACAACGACGTATCATGATAATGGCTTTATCTTATTTCTTTTTAACAATCATGTCACTAGTTTCTCAAGGATGTCCCAGAAACAGGATTTAGAGAAGTAACGACATTTCATGATCTGTCCTTGTCTTTTATGCTTGTGGATTGTCTTGACAAAAAGACTGGGGCGACTTCGCCCTTAGTATGAGTTAGGACATTCCTTGTCTGTGACTGTCTGTTTTTCAAATGGATGACCTACACCTTGGTCTACGTCATATCATGGTGTTTGTTGTCCATTTGTGTCATTTTTACCGCCCAATGATGATTAAGAGCAATAAATATTAGTCCTATGACAATGTTTTGAAGGATTTGGTCTAGGAACTTACATGCATCTCCTTTAGTCTACTCATCTTCTCTCTCTCATCTCATATAGGCATTGCATCCATATCATCATCCATATTTTTTGCACTAACATTTCTTTGTCTCTTCATATTCTAGTCTTCTCATCCATTTCGAGAGCAC
>VDFB02286624.1:0-20016 GCA_007258455.2 Sequoia sempervirens
CTTCTTCTTTCTTTGATCACTGTGATTGAGCATTTCTCCCTAATGTTGTGCAATAGACTTATCACCATCCTAGGAGATAAAATTCCAACCAAACCCAAATAAGCTCACAATGTACAAAGAAATATCATGTTTTGATATATACATTGTTATCGTGCAATACATGCCAGACGTTTCACAACAAGAGATGCATACACAAACATATCAATTTGAAACTGCCATTTCCAATAATAAATGTACATAAGGAAAGGAGATACCACACTTTAGATTGGTGAACTCATAGGAATGCATTCCTCACCTCAATATTTGTTTTCCCACCGCTTTTCAACTTCTTTTCCCGTACTCAAGAAAGAGGAATATGATCGTCCTAGTATGTAAATGTGAAAAACATTAATAAAAGTAATAACATACAATCTCTACCACTAATCAATAAATCAAAATAGATACTTATTGATTCATCCACCACTCATTTTCTCCCCTTTGTAGGTACCCTTTCTTCTTTATTTCCCTCCTGAGGCACATTTTCCAGTGCCAATTGGATAGCACCTTGCTCGGGGTTAGCACTTTGTTGTTCATCCTTGCCCTATAATAGTAGGAATTGAAATGTCACATCAAATTGAGATGCATGCAACCAATTCATTGAAATAATCAAAACACACATTAAATAGAAGATTTCAAAATCAACATTTCTTCTAGTTTCTTCATGTGAAGGCGCCTTGAAACTTTTGACCATGTACACTCCTTAATGTTCAACGACAGGTTGGGAGGAACAACATCATCTTATGATTTCGTGGGAACTACTTCGTCTTCCAAATCAATAGTACCCTGCTCAAGGCCAACACTTTGTTGTTCATCCTTGCCTTGTAATAGCAGGAATTGAAATGTCACATCAAATTGAGATGCATGCAACCAATTCATTGAACTAATCAAAACAAACATTAAACAAAATATTTTGAAATCATCTTTTCTTCTAGTTTCTTCATGTGAAGGTTCCTTGAAACTTTTGACCGTGTATGCTCCTTCTTCTTCTCAATGTTATATGATGGGTTGGGAGGAACAACATCATCTTGTGCTTTCATGGGCATTGCTTCATCTTCCAAATCAATTGTACTCTGCTCAGGGCCAACATCCACTTGTTGACCATCACCCTATCATGTCATGTAAGTTAACATAATGTGAACCTTGTATGCATCAAAATAGATGATATGAACCAACCAAAAATCAGATTTAGAACTTCAATTCCACATTACCATTTTGCACAATCTCTTTTTCTCCTTCAACATCAATATTATTTTCCTTCTTTCCTCCTGTAATGCCCTAAAATTGGACACCAAGAAAAACTCACCAATTTTTTTTAAGGCACTATTACAATTTCACCCACACATTTCACACCCTAGGCTTTACTCCAAACTTGACTAGTTCCTTAACAACTACTTTCTTGGACACTTACACACTCAAGAGTTATGCGGTTCATAAGGTTGAATGCATTTGAATATAATCATGAAAGGTAGAGCACCAAAATAGAGAGGCCTAAATGACCACCCGATCAGGGTGGAGTGACATCACAAAGATCCTGTGGAGAGTGATGACAAGGTCTCTCAACTTCCAATTTAATTTATTTGTCACTTCCAAAATATGGTTCATGGTTAGGTTTATTTTGAAATCCAAATGAATATTGGTTAAGATAATTTCCTCTTGGTGCATGGAGATGGCTAACATAATCATCAAAGAAATGAAAATTCCTAGTCCTTATAAGAAAATATGTTTTCATTCAAGAGGAGACATTTTCCTGAAGTTCTCTTATTAAGATAAATCTATATTAAAATATTTACTTTATGGGTATAATAATTAAGCCCTCATATACTGACTCATATTAATTAGTTTTGATGAGTAAGTACAATTAATAATGAGTCAATAAATGAATATAAATTGCATATTATACTTCTAATATTAGGAGGCCCTTCATAGATCTTATACTATTAATTGTGTGCATTCAAATTTACATAATGACCTTAGTCATTCAACTCTAATTCAACAATTGCCAAGTTTTGAATATTTTTATTACACTTTCTTCCATCCCTTTTTTTGTCCACTATCAAATCTCATAATTAAATTTAGACAATTATATTGATATGCCTATTTGAAATTTTATTTATTTTTAAATAACATCAATCATCCCATGGATGATTCAATTATCTAGTGGATAATCAACTAAGTACCATTATTTTTGTTACATACAATTAAACCCAAGGAATCAAAAATTAGTTTGTTCTAATGAACTAATTCAAAGGAGTGGATATACAAATCCTTTCTACACCATTTATCAAATTAACTTAACCATTTTGTTACAATAACATCAATATTCTATGAATGCAATCAAAGAACATACAAAAAAATTCAATTAACTAATATCGTTACCCTCACTGAAAACACTCCTCTAGTTTGAATTGTTTGCATGCATGGTAGACTCTGCGTTGGGGGTACCCCGTGGTCCCCCTTGTCTTCTTTTGACTAGATTCTTGCCACAACACATGTTGTGTCAACATCATCGAGGGTCTCTCATGTGTTATCCATTGTTGGATATCTCCTGATTCCTGGTCATCCTACTATAGAAGTGCTTGTGATCCCTATCACTCTGGCTTTAAAGGGATGGAAAGACATGTTGACTAATTCGAGCTCAGATGCTAAGAGTTCATTTCCTTGCCCTATGGAAGAGATCTCTATCTCGAGAACTGAATTCTCTATCCTTGAAGTAATTAGCAATAGGATTTTTTCTTCTATAGATGAATCAGTGGTCAAAAAATTCTTCTCTTTCTGGACCTCTGTGGATATGGTTAGGAGATGGGCTTTTGTGAAATGGCATTTAAAGGGCAGTGTGTGTGTTTGCGCCATGGTCGATGGACTCTTCCTTTTCAAGTTCACGACCGAGGAGGATTTTATTTCTATGCTCTCTTTGGGTCCCTGGGTCTATGGAAAGCATGGGTTGTCTTTATGCCACTGGAAACTAGGTTTTGACCCTGCTATCGATCTCAACAAGTCATCTCTTGTGTTGGTGTGTCTTTTAGGAATTCATCTAGAATATTGGGACAACTTGGTTTTCCAAAGTATTGGTGACTCTTTGGGATAGTTCATCACCTCAGAATCTATCACTAGATCCATTTCCAGGTTATTTTTTGCTCGCTTTTGTGTCAACATTGATATAAATAAGACCTTTCCCAACTCTATGAAGCTCTATTCCAAATTTGGGTCTTGGACTCAACAAGTTTGCTATGAGAATGTAGTGATTTATTACTAGAAATGTGCTAAACCTGACCACCTTATTTTAGACTATAATTCCATGGTTAGACACAACCCCAACCCTTGTGAACCTTTGAAGGAGGTTCCCACTAACAACTACCCCTTTGAATCTAATATCCTTAAGATCATTGAGTCCTCGACTAAGGCTGGGATTACTGACCTTGTGATCCCAATGGATTTTCTTGATGATTTGGTCTCCGTTGACTCTTCTTTGGAGCTTAATGGTTCCTCTCCCAACAGTGTTTTGGTGTATAGGTCCTCATTACTTGAATCTAAAGTGTTGTTGAGGAATGTGGTTACTATGGAGAAGCTTCTTTCCCCTAAGATTATGGAAGTCGAGAAGGCAATTTGAGGAGTGAAAAAGGATATGCCTGGTCTTGGATAGATTGAGATGGCCATTGTGCCTTAGGCTCAAACTATAGAAGAAGAGTTTTGGTCAAATTCTAAGAAGAAGGGTAAACAAAAGAAAGAAAATGTGGGAGGTGAATCCAAACTTGGTAGACCCAATCAATGAAAGACCAGGAACAAAGAGATAGCAAAAGAAATTGTGATAGGTAAATAGAGGACATTGGAAGTGTCCACAAAGAAAGCTTCTAAATGAAAGTCCTTTCATGGAATGTGAGAGGGCCCCCACAAACAATTGGCCCTGAATAATTATGTATTGGAACAAAATATTAACATTTTTCTTTTACAAGAAACTAAAATGAAGAAAACTAATTTTGAACCCATTGCTAGTTATATTTGGTCAAACACCCTTTTCTCTTGTAGTGATGCGAATGGTTCTTTAGGAAGACTATCTATGATGTGGAATCCCATTAGGATAATTGGTTATGAATTATTCCAATGTAGGAATAGTGTGGGTGTCAAATTCTCCAATGTTGGAGGTTCTTGGTTTTTGATTAACATTTATGCCCTTAATATTACGAATGTGAGGAAAACCCTCTGGCAGGAATTATCTAATTGGATTCTAAATAATAGGGGATCCCAATGGATGGTGGCTAGTGATTTCAACTCCCCCCTATACCCGTCAGAGAAGTGCAAAGGTCTGATTGATTACTCTAACAACATGTCTAATTTGGTTAACTTCTTTAATTGTATCGTCCTGGTGGATTTTGACTTGCAAGGACAGTCTTATACTTGGTCTAATAGATGCCTGGGGGTTGGTTTGATTTAGGTTCGTCTTGATAGATTCATTTTTTCTCCCAATTTCACAACCTTACTTAATGCTAATTTGTTAGCTCTGCCTCATATTTTTTCAGACCATAATCCTCTGTTGTTGGTCCTAAATGAACACATTGTTGTGGGTTAGTTCCCTTTTCATTTCAAGATTATGTGGAACTCCCATCCAGATTTCAAGAATAAGATTGTTTCTTGGTGGAATGTTGTTGTGCATGGTTCCCCTATGTTCAGGATCTTCCATAGGCTCAAACACATCAAAAACATGGTTAAGGAGTGGAACGAGCAGGTGTTTGGGGATGTGTTTCATCAAAAAAAAGTTTTGGCTAACAGTCTCTGAGTGATACAAAAGAGGATGGAGGAAGGAGATACCAATATTCAAACTTGTCAGTAGGAGAGGGTTGAGCACATGGAATGGGAAATTTTTTTGGAAGAAAGAAGAAGTGTTTTGGAAGAAGAAATCTAGAATTCAATGGTTGGCCTAGGGGGATTGAAATACATCTTTCTTCCATGTTACAACCCTTAAGCATAGGAAAAGGAATCAGATAAAAAAGTTGAAAAATGAGTCAAGGGATGTTACTAATCCCATTCAGATTGGTCTTTTGGCTGCTAGTCACTTCCAACGAGCTTCGTCGACTCCTGCTAAGGCTCCCAATCTGACGTTGGATGATTTGTTGTTGGAGCCCATTCCTAATCCTATATCCTAGGAGGATAATGATTCTATTATTGGGTATTTTACTCCTAGGGAAGTTTGGACTGTTGTGTTTAGTATGGGTGCTAATAAGGCCCCTACACCTAATGGTTTCCCCTCAGCTTTCTTCTAGATCTTTTGGGATGTTGTGGGGGAGGACCTGACTCTGGTAGCAAGGGATTTTTTCAATTCTAGAAAAATTCTCAAACAACTAAACCACATCTTCATTTCCCTTGTCCCTAAAATTGATGAACTGTAGACTATGGCTGATTTCCACCCCATCAGCCTTTGTAACACTATTTATAAGATCTTTTTCAAAATATTGGTGAACTTCTTGAAAACCCTTCTAGATAAAATGATAAGTCCAAGTCAGAAAGGCTTTGTTCCAAGTTGCCATATCTTGGATGTGACTATTAGCACTCATGAAATTTTGTATTCTATGGAAAGGTGTAACAATGCTAGTATGATGTTTAACCTTGATATTTCTAAAGCTTACAACAAAGTCCTATGGAACTTTCTTCCCAAAGTCCTTGATAAGTTCAACTTCAATCAAAAAGTGATCAATATCATTTTGGAATGAATAACCACGGTGAAGTATTTTGTTATGCTCAATGGAGTCACTATTGAATTTGACTCCATTTTCTGACAAACGTTCATCGGTTGTTCGAAAAACATTTGTTGGACAATTGACGAACTGACGAAAGAATTTTCGTCGCCATTTTTTCGTTGAAATTCTAACGACGAATTAAATGTCAAAATAACGGTGCAGATTCTTCAGTCGTCATCATCATAAAATGACTCAGATGTTCGTCAGAATATTGACGAAAACTTCGTGTATCCACCGAAAAATTATAACCAAAATGTAATTGCAATGGCTCTTCCGAAGCGTCGAAACAACACCAGAAGTTCATCGCCATTTCAACGAAATGGGCAAGGAGTTACGACGAAGCCTTCGTCACAGCTATAGTAACTTTTTTGGACCTTTTCAGTGATTCGTCGGTGGGCTTCGTCGAAATTGCAATGAAACAATGCAATTTAATTTTTTTTTTTGTTGAAATGTACCATCACGGAGACTGTTGGAAATGACCATCGAAGCCAACCCATCAGTGAGAGATCAATCATCGGCACAAGATAGAAAACTCACTCTGATAGTCCATGTCTTGTCAATGACTTTCGTCAGAAAGATAGATCCAATGTCACACCGATCTGACCCCTTTAGGAGTTCTAAATAGACCTACACCATGTCATCACGGAGACTCTTGGCGATGACCAGCCAACACGCCGGTGAGGAATCGATAATAAGTACCGGATGGCTCACTCTGTTAGTCCATGTCTTTTCGTTGACTTGGTCGGCCAAGGCAGTCCAATGTCCTGCCGTCGACCTCTTGAGTTTTGAACAACTGCTAGTTATCAACCAGAACATTTTGAGGGGGATTACAGAGCAGATTTAAACAAGTGTCTAAGAGAGTAAACAAATGGAACCCACAATAATTTTTTTCTTACTTTTGGGGTTCTTTAAATCATAGAATAGATACCATCTTCTTGTGTATAATGTACTTATATTCATATTTGAATTCAAGACCAATTGTCATTGCACATTTCATTTTACTTGCATAGAGTATTCTATAAGCAATATATTGATAATGCCAAATGATTTATGGTGTTGTACAACTCTACCTATCATCATAGTTCTGTTGTTCCCCCCTAGAGAATCCTGCAAAGACAAGTTTACAATACCAAGTCAAATAATATGAAAAAGACTTACATACATACAAATTAAATGATTATTCTCATAATGGTAATTGTCTAATCACAACAACAATTCCATGAAAGGCATCCATGCTTCATAAGAGATGACTGATCATACATATAGACTGCAAGATGCATAGAAAAAACATTACACTTGAGAACAACCAAGGGCTAACAAGGGAAGGAGTTAAGAAACGTCTAGATTGAAGAGAAAATGTGTAGGGAAAATGCTAAGCAGTGTCAAGAGAACAAAGCTTGTAGAACATACTCTTGACCTAATCAAGCTCTTGAACAACTTAAACAAAATTAAAATACTAACACATACATGAGACATGTAATGAACTTCCAATATCTATTATCTTTTTCATTAATGCAGAGGTAGGTAAAGGATAAATAATTATAATTGTAACACTATTCATAGTCCAGTAAATTATGTTCTAATTTGTGTTCAATGGACCTTAGTTTTATCATTATACTACCCATCTAATACCATATTTTAATCCAGGGTTCAACTATCTCAGATCTAAAGAAGCACCTTCAATTAACCATTTAAAGAGGTACTATAAAATAAGGTAAGACTTTTACTTGAAGGAAAGATTGGAATTTTTACTTGGCAGGATTAAAGAAGTTCTCACAATCATCAGGATTGAAGTAATGGATGACTACAAGTTGGTGAAATGGTCCTTAATATGTGACTGGTTTGCAAATTGATTGGTAGAAAATAAGGTTACAAACAGATCTACATGAAAAATTATGAGGAAAATCTACTGTAATCATCAAAGTAGATGAAAAGTGCAAATAAAAGAGTCTAGTTACATCTCTAGAGCCTAAAAAGCTTACATGCAAGAAACATAAAAAAGAACAAGCCAATTTTTGGATAGATACAAAATATGGTTTGCCTTCGACAAATTGATTCATATGCTTTCACACACGACGAGGGACATTAAAATATTTTTTGAGTGCTTCCTGCAGTGAGGAAATTAACTACTACGAGAAAAACCCGAGAACCAATATTATATACCTCCATGTCTAGCGGTGGGTATAAGAGAAAAAATTTCCTTAATGCAATGCTTGAAAAATATCAATGTGTGTGTAGGTTTGTATTACTCAAAATATCATTTCAACGCCTAAGGAAAAAGCCACCAAAGTGATGTTTTAAAGGACAATCTTCACATGAGCCCTTATTGCTACACATGCATATACAAGCATTATTAGAGCTCTAAACTATTCAAATATTAAGGATTTAATTAGCTATAAGATGGAAATTTGTTGTTTAGACATAATCCATCATCTTTTACATATCTTTATTCACTCCTAGCGCTTTAGATAAATTTGTGTAAATGAGACAAAAATGTGAATCTTTTATGACAAAGAAAATTCTTAAAAGGAGGGGGGATAGAGAAAATGGTAGGGGGCAAGAGAATGCATGAATGTATAGCAAAGTATAACATTTTGATCATTATAACAATGAAATGAATCTTAAGTTTGAAGCATTAATATCATTTAGAACATTTATGATCAAGAATGAATGTAAGTAGAAAGTACATGGGAGTGAACAAAATTTCATGGTTAAGTCAAAGCCTTCCATCAACAACAAGATCCAAATATCCATGTATCTATCTCAATCAAGCCTCTAAACCCTTCAGAGCTGTCAATTTTTCCACTAACCTATTATGCACAAAAGTCAAAATTTAGAGTTATGTCACCACTAAAATAGAAGAAAGCGAGCTTTGAAACCAAATCAAACACAACACAATGTGGAATTCGCTGTAACCAGCCCACAAAACAAACTAAGCTGTGACATTGGAATGGAAAAACTTCAAATTATGATGCGAGCATGGATTCGGTATAAAGAATCATTTTCTACCGCATAGTGAAAAGTTAACCTTTTCATCTTTGCATATTGGTTTGATGCTTCCAAATGATGCATTTCTTATATGAAAGGTACATTACCTTATTGAGCTTCTCTTTGTTTTAGGAGTATTTTGTATTCTCTACTTAATGGGGCCAATGCATTGATGGTGGAAGCTCATTTGGCCCCTCATCACTCTCAATTCCCCATACCCAATCATATAACATTAATCATTCATTTCATCCATTAATAGCTTATATAAAATTCATTTCATTCATCCATTAATAACATATAACATTCATTCATTAACATATAACATTCATTAATTAACATATTCACATTCATTCATTAACATATAATAATATTATTTCTTTCGGTTTTACATATTATCAAAATATGGTTGTCATGATAGCGAGTTACAATCACTTTTTTTTTTGTTTCTTTTTTTAAGCTAAAAATTTGGAGGTGAATTATCATTTTTTAAATCATCGTCCCCTTTAGTTGTTACGCCTATGCTTGTTGATCTTAGTAATAAGCCTAGTGGAGTCTACTCGCGATGTGGATGCGGTACGAAGTGCTTTTAATAACAAATGAAATATTAAAATTGATATGTTTTATTATTGTTACAAGTATTTCATTAATTAAAGAACATTAGAATTGGTTCTCTTTACTTGATGGAGTGCGCATCATGTTCTTGAAGGCCCATGTTATAGACTTCGTGCTCAACATGTTGAACACCTTCTAAATCTAATCTGCAGGTGAAATACGAGTTACATTAATTAATACACCAATTGCAATTAAATATGTTTAAAAGAACTTGAGAGTGGTCATCTTTACCTAATGGGGCCACATCATGTTTCTGATCTTCTCTAGCCTGATCATGCTCAACATGTTGATCATGCTCTACATGCTCTAAAGTTGAAACACGAAAGGTTACATTAATTAATACACCAATTGCAATTAAATATGTTTAAAAGAACTTTAGAGTGGTCCTCTTTACATGATGGGGCCACATCATGATCCTGATCTTCTCTAGCCTGATCATGCTCAACATGTTGATCAGCTCTACATGCTCTAAAGTACTAGGATTGCACACCATGACCTTCATCACATGAGGGTTGTGCTCCACCCTCACCGAGGGATGCATTCTATGTCATGCTTGATGTATCATTGCCGAATGTTTAAAACAAATGGGCATGTAATTAATTTATGGTGGGGAAATTAATATTGAATGAATTGCACACAAGTATTCATAAATAAACTTTATTGAGTTTATTTACTGGCGCGTGTCGAATCGCGATTGGAAGATTTTGTTTTGCCTAGTCAAGACTCTTAGGCGTTTAGCCACAGCTCCATAGCCTTGTTGGAAGGCAATCTTCAAGTCATCTTCTGTGGGAACTCTGTTGAATTCAGAGCCCTACATTTTGCATAAGATCATGAATTTTTCTTCTATGGTGTGATAAAACCAAAATTGTTTTCAATTTATTATTTGGATACAATATTTCATTTATTGATACTTACAATTCGTGTGGCTAATTTCATATAACCATCGGAGCCAAGTTTGTGTTTCCCGTGTTTTTCTAGTCTTTCCTTTGTTGCGTTCGATGTGTCGGGCACCCTATGAAAAGTTTGAAATACGTTAGATTATGTAAGAAGAAAGAGTAATCAGTATATAATTACATTGTTGATAGTATCACATACCTTCCTTGGCCCGATGGTTTCTTTCCTTTTTTCTTTTCAACCTTCTCCTTTCCATCCGACACCAGGTCCTTCCACTCCCTCTCCAGAATCATGGGGGGACGCTCGTACTTTTTGTTCTTCTCTAAATGTGACCTATATTGGTCCCTCACGTACTTTAGATAGGTACCAACTTTCTTAAGGACCTTGGTTCGGTTGAATGTTTTATCACCGGACAACACAACTAAATGGTTAATGAGCTCATATTTTAAATCTTGATTTTGGGAATTCCACCGTGTACGTATGGTGGGCCCAAAGAGCTCCAATGTAATATCACTTAGATATTTATAAAAAACATCATTTCCTACAAAATGATCATGGGATCAATAGTCTAAAAAGAGCGATCAAAAAGTAAATTTCAATTGGATTATATATAATAATAATTAAAACATTTTAAAGTACCTAGGACCTTCTCTATCTTAATGGGAACGAAATCCTTGGTCACCATAAATGTGACTAGCAATGTTCTCGTACTAGTAATACGGGAAGATCTAGGAAATGTTACTAAAATATCACCAGTACTAGTGGCCTCTGCATCCCCAGGTACATGTCCTGACGCATGTTTTGGCATGTGTTCATTGCCAGAGGGTGCACTAATGGATGCCTGCATGGTATGTGTTTCCGACATTTTAGACGACAATATAGGCACGGATGATGGGGTTAGATGATGTGATGTATGTGCAGGGGGATGGACACTTGTACCAACCCCTACTCCTCGGGCAACACTTACAATACCCTAATCATGGCCAGGAGCATTATGAGGAAGCAAAAAATCTTGTAAAAACAACACATATTTTAGTTCATGACATAAAAGAGTACAAAATATAAAACCATGAATGAACTTATGTTATAATTAAAGACCTCATGACAGCTTACTTGCAAGTTTTGTGATCTCTCAGTCAATCTTTTAACCCTCTCTCTTATCTCATCTGTTTGGGGCACTATGAATAAAAACTTAAGGATTTCTTCATTGCATTTTTTTGGGGTCTTCCTTATCATATTGAGAGGGTTTGTTGAATAAGCAATGCCATCATCACATAATATTGACTACACCTCCCTATGGATGCTCTCATCTATTGTTGGTGCCTTTCCCTAATTAGTCGACTGCAACAAGAATATTAAAAAACATTATCAAAATTAACCCAATAAACTTATGGAAAAAACATAATAATAAAACATTTTGCTAGTATCTAATTTGTACAATTACAATGAGGTAAACCTGTCAGGTAGAAGCGCCTGAAGATACATCACAATCTATGCTCTAGGTTGGAGCCTTCTCTGTACGATCAATGTCCCGCTGTGACAAAAATTAAATATAAAAAAACATTACCGAAATGAAACCAATAGACTTATGAAAAAAAATATAAGCATAAAATGGTATATTGGAGTCATTAATTGGAGGTTGGGTAAAATGGTACATAGTACGTACCACCCCCATAGTAACTGTGTTTCTAACTAAGCGATTCAAATTGTAATCAATTAGCAACTCTTCCCGTGTAGTTATTGATTATATCACACATCTGTGAATACGGTTTCTGGCGCTTGCCTCGGATATACAATTTGGTGCTTATTTGTTGACCCAAGTCATGTACTTTATTTATCGACCGTATTCCTTGATGCTTTTTGGCCTTTTAGGTCGATGTACACGCCAGCCACTCGCTTATTTTGATCCTTATCTTTTTTAGTTGTATATAATTTACTATGATTACATACCTATGCATGCCAGTGTATATCGAACTAGTTGCATCCAATATTTGTAACTGTAACAGGGTCCAACATACTCCATCAATTCAGTAACTTTTTCATAACAAACCTTTATTTCGTCCATACAAAATAGGCCCAAACCATGCTTAATGTGATGGAGCTTCATACAATATATCCTCTCGTTGACACAAAAATTAGTGTTTATTGGAGGAACTTCCTAGGGTACCCATTGTTTACGTAGATGTTTGTACCTCAAGGGTTCCTCAATGTCGCCTATGCTCTCATCATCATAAGAACATGACCCCCTTTTAGCAATAAAAAATTCCATGTGTTTACAGAATTTTCTTCTAATCTTTTGACCTCTAGTTGATCTCCCTCTTTTAGACATGCTACATGTCTCACTTTCCTCTTCTCTTCCTAAATTTCCCTCGCTCAAGGAAGATAGATCTTACAAATACCTATTTGGTGGTACCTGTACTCATAAGGATGTTGGATGAAGTTCTTTCATGGTGATGTGATCCCAAGTTGACATTATGATTAATCTATCATTTCATCGCTAGAATTTCATAGGTTATAAGGTAATCGAGTCTTGATAGATTGCAAGTTATTGTTACTCCCATCCAAATGTGCCCATCACAAATCAAATCTACTTAACGTTTTAACTCCCAAACTTTGTAACAAGTGTTAAAAGTGACTATGGTGCACCAATTACACAACCAAGGCCTCAAATATATTCTCTAATTGTAATCAAAGGAATTTTACTCTTCATTCAAGTAAATAAACTTGAAGGGAAACACCACCAAGTGGTTTATTGGACACCTACATGATAAAAATAGCAGCAAATTTACATTTAATTTTCATATGTCTAAGTGGTTGGCAGCGAGTGTAATGCTGGGAGCTGGTTAAGTCATCCATGGGTTTATGGTTTGGAAATAATTTTTTTTTTAAGTCATCTTAAATCTTCCTATGTATAATTGTTAGGAGATTTTGGTATGTTTTAGGGTAGGATGATTGATGAAAGAGCCCAAAGAGCCTTTCTCCTTGGTATCTAGGTGCACATAGCAACAGTCTTCTCTTATACGGTTGGACATGATTTAAAAAACTTAACTAGGAATTATTCATTTTAAACTATAGGACTCTCATAATGCCATCATTGGAAAAGTATGATCAAATTATTTTATTATGAAGGGTGGTCTATAATGCCTCTAGCGATCACTATAAATGTTTGTAAGGATAAAATGACTAATTACATCAATTAGGAGAATCAACTTTGCTTAGCAGGTTCTTCAGAAATTATATTCCTCTATTCATAATTTTTTAAGGGTTGTGTGTGTGGAGGCTTATCACTGCAAGAGGGAGGAGACAGCACCATGGGTGGGGCTTCCAAAGATTTTTGCTCTTTTTGATTTCCATTTTTATCTTGCCCTTATGTTTGGTCATCTATGGGTGTTTGAAAACCCTAAGGTTGGGGTTTTTACACCTTAGATTGGGATCTTTTGGTAGTTACTTTTTGAGGGGGTTTTAAAACAACCAAGCCTCATCACTTGGAAATTACAGGTTGGGCCCCTTTTGATTTATCATTTTATTTCCTTTGCCTGACTTTATTTTTCCTAAGTCTTGGATGGTCCCGTGCTCCCTCATTTAAAAAAAAAAAACCTATTTCATTGTTTATCGTCAGCCTAGTGATGTCCCCTCGTTCTTTTAATAAATGTTTTATATTTTCTTGAGAACAAGTTTGCGGTAAGATCCAATTATGTTTGATCTGAGTCATTCCCATACATCCAGTGATGACCCCCACCACCTTTGTTTGGTTGATCACGATATCACGGGCGAGCACCATGTGTCTCATTTAATGAATCCGAAGAGATGATAGAAATACTTTGATACATTTATCTAGTTTTAATACATTATGTAGCGGGTTACTAAAGCATTTATGAGATGCAAGTGTTTCAAATCAACGAAGATGTTATAATCTCGGTAGGAAAGGTGCTTGATGGTTAATGACAAAGCTGGTGACTGTGTTGAACAAACAGGATTATCGATGGTTGAGATTCACGATTGCCCGCCATAGCGTGATTAGAAGTTGTGAGGTCTTTATCGATCGTGATATCACGGGTGAGCACCACGTGGATTTCCTTGGCAACACATACTATCGTGGGCCCTTATTGCCATGATGGAGATCATGTCAGTTTGTTTTGAAGGCAGTTGTTCAATCATCTAACCAAAGTGAAGGATCGATGGCTAGTATTTGAATCTGCATCAAATACGACTGGAGTTGTTCATGCAGCGTGCGAGTAAGCTTTAATGGCGGATGAGACATCTACTGGCATGATCTGATCGAAATAAAGTGACTATTCTCCTACTTTTATTGTGTCACAAAGAATTCAAACGTCTTTGTAGAGCAGTCTTAAGGCCAAGGACAAAGTTACGAGTTGTTACAACAAAGATTTGGGTTTCTGCAAACACAAAGCCGTGAGTTGATTTATGTATCTCCTGGTTAATCTAAATTTGAATTTGGGGGAAATTTTTTGTGTGCTTGTCATAGGGCTTGTTGATAATTGTTTTAGGGCAATAGGTTAATTGAATTGTGGGAAATTGCAAGGTTCTATTCTATAATTTCATATTTTTGTTTATCCCTAGTTTGTTTGAAGTTTGAAATAGCAAGGAAGCCCTAGTTTACCCAAGATGGCACCGTCAAAGCAACATTCTAGCCAGATTGATTATTTAAATAGAAACCTATATGATGATTTTCTGGATCAATTTCCCTTGTCAACGAACGATAGGAAGAAGGGGTTGGTCTTGATGCGAGGAAAAACCCTAGGAGAGGGATTGGTATATAAGTGTTCCAACATAGCCGATGCTAGGGTTCCTCTTACAGGTTTAGAGATGTTTAGATTGTGGTTTGGATAGAGGAATTTTCCCCACCCCTTTTTGAATGGTTGGATGTATGATATGGGGAAGCTGGTGGTACCAAATGTGTTCCCTGATATAGATTTGCTTAGGGCAGTGGCTGCATGATATGACCCTATCACACAGGTGATTAGAGATAATGATGGAAGGGATTTGTCAAGCATTAATAGAGAGGAATTCTGACAGGTTTTTGATTTGAGTGGGCCTAGTATGTTCTTGGTTCCTATTGATCTTGAAGAGATGAAACAAGAATATGGGAAGTTGAAATCACTTTTCAGAGTTAAGTTGCTCCCACCTCATTTGGCTAGGGTAGAAGGCTTAAGATTCCATATTATCCCTAATGACCAAGAACCTTTCAAACTGAACTTCTTTGCAAATCATTTCTTGGCCACCTTTTACTCATTGTGCCATATTTTTGGTTTTAACCCCAACATAGTGATGCCTATTGCTTACATGTTAATGGGGTGCAAATACAACACCCTAATTTCTCAATGATTTATGATTTTGCTTCCTTTTTGGCCGAAAAGATACATGAAGGACTGTTGAAGTTGTAGAAAAATGATGTAGGCACTCCATTCTTCTAGTGCTCCATGTTAATGTATATGTTCTTGTATAAGAATGCTGAATTATTCTCTGAGAAGATGGAGTTAAGGCAGTTGGTTAATGGAGAAAGATTGCCAGTGTAGGTGTGGACTGCAAATTTATCATGTAATAGGAAGAATGCCAGTTATGTGCACTTTGACAATTGTTTTGCTTCTAGATTGAGAGCTAGGATGATGGTAAATGTACCCAAGATTCCTGAGGAGTTGCATGATTTCCTCAGACCAAAGGGGAGGAAGCCAAAGTTGAAGGTTTGCCACAATTGGTGTGACATTATTCCATACCCAGTCAACACTTTCTTGAGGTTGTATGGTTTTCAAGGGACCCCTCATATATTTCCATACATGTACCCACCAAGAACAGGATTTAGCCCAAGAAGTTATGTGATAAGGTGGTTGTATCCATGAGGACCTTAACCTTACCGAGGAAGAAGGTAAAGAACATTTTCCCCATACTATACTATGGTGTAGGGTTTTATCTTTTAGAAAGGAGGCTTGAATTTTTTAGGAGAATACCATTTGAGGTGTAGTCCCAAGAGGCAGCATGATCTTGGGGGCTTCTTCACTCTTTTTCAGATAAAAAAGGATAAAAGGTGGTAAGTTTGTACATGAGTTCAACTTCCCTAAGGACTTGATTAGAAATGTGTTTGACCTAAGTAGGTAGGAGTTGAAAAAGGAGAAATGGATAGCTTATGACAAGCTATTGGCCATTGTGCACAAAATGGATCCAAAGTATGATCCATTGATGGAGTTCAATCCATATCATAAGAAAATTGACTTTTTGATGGACAACTTCAAAGAAATCATGGGCACCTTGATGACCAAGAAGGTAAACTTGGAGTTGGATCTAGGCATACAGGAGCAAGATGCCAGACCAATTGAAATAAGGCCAACCTACCAACCTACAGAGAAAAGGACTATTTACAAGAGGAAAAGAAATGATAGTAGTGATGAGGAAGAAGAGGATAGAAAAGGAAAACAAATAATGAAATTTCCTATACAACCAGGTTCAAAGCTCAAAATGCGTGGGGAAATTAAGATTATTGATTTAGAAGCATCACTCGAGAATAGTCCCTCACCACCACCATCGGATCCAAGCCCTAAGAGGCAAAATATTGAACAGTCACAAGAGGATTTGGTGGGTGAAATTTTTGTCATTGACCAAGACATGCAGATGGGTATGCCTTCCCCTCCTAGGCCAGCTGAATTGGTTCTCTCTGATCTGGATATGAAAGGAAAATGTGTGCAAGATGCAAGAATGGAAGCATGTAAGGAGTTTCTAGATGATAATGCATTTGTAAAAACTCCAGTCTTCTTGCAACTAGTATGGAGAATGAAATTGGAAGAATATCAAGATAAATTCAAGAGGAGAAGAGAATTGAGACCTAATAGGTCAGACCAAGAGAATGGTGATGAAGTGAAAGTTGAATTAATAGATGAATTCAAGAGCATCACTCCTGAGGAGGGGAGAAAACTGGTAAATCAAGTTGGTGTCTTGATTTTTCTTGAGTGGGACATTGCAGATGTCGTAGCTTTTAATGCTATTATGAAGTCCAAGCATCCCTTGCAAGATTATGAAGAAGAGGTCAAGGCAGCATTGCAAGATTCTGCCTTCAGTGAAGAATACAAGACCTTGGCAATTTGGGCTTTGGCCCCTCAAGGGAGAAAGCCAAATGTTACTGATATTAACCCAAATTTAAGAGGAGGGTTGATAATAAAGAAAGCTTTAGAGACCTCAACCAAAAAGGACACTAATTTGACTATAAATGTGGCCAAATTGGCCCAAAAGACTGCTAAAAGAGAGGAGGCTAAAAAGAAAAGCCTAATGGAGAAGTACAATTTCATAATTGGGGAATATAGCATGATGCAGCAAAGGAATGTTGAGCTACAAACTAAGGTGGATAGGTTAAAGTACAAGCATATTGGGGAGACATCAAGTGCTCCAGGGATCAGAACATTTCCTTCCACATCAGGGTCAGTACCTCCTGCTTCTCCCATTGTTTCTACACTAGGGTCTCCCAGCCAAAATCTTTCCCCCAACCCTACTTTGGAGCTAATTGATGAAGAAATAGAATGCTCTGTTGATCCTACAAAGAAGCAGCTAATGCACAAAATTGTAGAGTTATAGGCATCCTTGAAGGTAAGTGAGGAGAGAGTACTTTTAAAGCAAAGGGAGGTTGTTAATATTGTATTGAGACATTTAAATGAGAAATTTGATGACATATTGTCGTCTGTGTATTATTTATATTCTTTATTATTAGATGCAATAAAGAATATTGATAGGGATCAGGAGGTAGTAGTACCATTAATTGAAAATTGGATCCCTAGGGCCAATGATTTAGACATAATGTATAAATCCTCAAGGTTTGATATAAATAATAGGACCAAATCATTAAGGCCTACTCAGGTGTTAGTTAAGTCATTGCAAGGTTTTCAGACCTTACCAAATGACTTGAGTAGGAAGATCAGAGAGTTGGTGACGAACTTTGATGATTAGAGCAACACATTGTTACTTGACATAATTGATGAGCAAGGAAATATTAGGTCATTCCAATAGTGGCAGGATCGGGCTAATGAGATCATCAATGATCAAATTAGATTAATTTGTGATGACTCAGATTATGATTTATTGGTGAGCTGTATGGACAAAATCATTAGCACCAACTCATTCTTGGATTATTTTCAAAGAGAAGTGAATCAGATGGCAGTTAAGTACACACCTTATAGTGTCAAGGTGAATGAGGTGATCAATTTTGATTGGACAAATGATGAAGAGTACCAGAAATGGGTAAATGTATATTTAACTAAGGAAGAGTGAAAAGGAGTAGGCTGCTAACAGTTGACAAATCAGCTGTTGCAGTTACAAAAGATTCTAGTTCTATTTTTGGTAGTCTAGGCACAAAATTCTTAAGTTTTATTCTTTGCATCAACCATTCTCAAGCGAAGACGCGATGAACAAGAAGATTCTCGAGATTGTATTTGTAACAAATTTTTGGTATACAAAGGCCGGTCCAGTGGCTTGACCAACCGTGTACTTTCCTACTTTGATGCTTGTTTTGCTCCTTTTTCCACCATAAGAAGGATTTCCAGGAATATCTGGTTTAACAAATAAATCAAAATAATCAAATGAATTATTCATTCAATCAGTTTAGCCGGTAGGAAACTTGATTCACTTGGGGGGATTTGAGTGTTTTATGGCTGATAAAATTTGAATTAGAATAGTTAGTTCAAACTCATGTCTCTCCATTTGGCACCTTTGAATTTTGAATAAGATGATCAAAGGGTTGTCGTTATACCACTATTGTAGTGTGTGTGATTCTTGTTTTAGCTTTAATTCAATGAATTAATTAAAATTCTTGAATGGGAGTGTAGGTGGATATGTTATGTATAAGGATTTGATAAGTAGTATTGGGTTAGAATACATATTGATGATATTGTAAAGCAATGTTATCAAGGATCTTATATGTTATGTGTTAAATCTATCATAAACCCTTAGATGCTTATGAATTTGACTCCTCCAATTGATATATGGCACCGATCTAAGTTGTACTTATTCGCATGGTTCAATATTTTTTTGTCTTTACTTAGAGCTTGCTACAAATTGCAAATCAATGGCTATCTTATACTATGAAATGTGTTGTCGTTATCTCATTCTCCAAATAGTTGATATTATTGATAAACAACCAAATATATTCGGTATTATCCTATTATATTGAGCTATTAAATGAGATTATCTATTGTTGTTAATGTTGTTTATGATAATGGTGCAGAAGTTGTAAACACATTAAGGGATCACCCTCCGAGGTCTTACATAGCCCAAAGTGTAGGAGTTTTTTTTAAATCCTCGTCAATTGGTCTAGGTCCTTCTAGCTACCCTTGATTGGAATTGGCAATTCCATAGGTAGATTAGAAGACCAACCTGGTTATAGTAAAAAAAACAACCAACAAGTACAAGGAATACTGCAGGGGTAGTGACATGAGAGGAGGTGACATTTTCAGGATACAACAGAAGGAAGATGAGAGCTTGGAAAACTACATTGCAAGGTTTCTATTTTGCTTGCAAAAATCTCCACACCATGCACTTAATGAGGACTCACAAAAGTTGCTTTTCCAAAGAGGAATCAATGAAAATTGCACTAATGCTTTGGACCTCATGGCAGGAGGAGATATCTCCCAAGTTCCTTGGGAGGATATCAATAAAATATGCCAAAATTACTCCAGGGTAGCTTCAAAGAAAGGGAGAGCTTATCAATATTCCATGGGTAAGTCAACTACCGGTGGAGTTTCAAGAATGGAGATCACTC
>VDFB02286625.1:0-47195 GCA_007258455.2 Sequoia sempervirens
ACCTTCCTTCAGTGTGTGCCTTGAATATTGACACTGCCAGGACCTACTATGAGAATGAGCCAGTCAAGGCTCAGCAGATAATTAACTCGTGGCTGGAAAAGCCAAAATCCCATCATTCGAAGTTGCCCAAGTAGCTGCACAGGGTAAAATTCAGGTCAGAGGTATATGATGCCATCACACTTCTGAGCAGGGTGGCCGGATTGAGAAGTGCAGGGGTATTAGAGAGTTGGATGGTCCATGTGATCACCAAAATTAGTCAAGGGACCAATTATCACTGGGCAGGGCTCATCAGTGCTGAGATTGACAGACAGTTGAGGAATGTGTTGGAAGCGAAGAGATTCACTATGTCCTCGTATGTAGTATATGTGTTGGCCATCTCCTACCCCTACAAAGGTCTGAATCCGAGGGGAACAATTGGACAGGATATAATTTATGAGGTGTATCCGGAGTTGCATCTCGGGCACAAGGATTACAAGAGGGCCAATGATGCATTTACAATGCATATCACCCGGACACTTCAGAATGCTAAGCACCTTAGATTATCCGATGGAGCCAAAGGACTAATCAGGAACTATGGAGCATGGTTCATCCAGTTCCCTACGTTCACTTACCTCAGGATTGATGGGTGCCCAGTTGCTCCTTACAGGTTGCCTCGGTATCCCACTGACCACATTGTGCTGCTGGAGGTTGTAAGGCAGATCTGTGAATTTGATGCGGTGGTGAAGAAGGAGAAGCACAAGACAGGCTTCAGAGGAGACTTCCCTCTCGGGATTGGTGTAGGAGAGATATGCCCTTCTATCCAATCAGCTCACACCGCAGGGGAGGAATTGGCAGCTTATGGATTCTCCTTCCATTCGAAAAGAATGAATTTTGATATAACTAGAGAGGCTCAGAGGAAGGCTACCCGGGAGTATAGGCACAAAGATGACTTGGAGGACTATTGGGTCAGTATCAAAGATGACCTTGAGGCGAGGAAGAAAAGATATTCTAGGTTACCTGTGGAGGCCATTAGGCAGTACAATGTTAAATTGATTCTGAACCAACTAGAGGATGACAGAAAATTGGTTCAGGACCATGCCTATGAAGCCATAAAGGACAGGTCGGTCGGGGATATCGATTGGAATGAGGACGAGATTACAGAATTGGAGGACTTAATGGCTCCTGTGATGAAGTTCACTCTTTCTTGGGTGAAACATAAGATTTGGGAATTGGAAAGTGCAAAGGTGACTTGTACTTTTGACTTGATGGGAAATCTCAATCCCATGTCAACTTCTGAGGAATCTGGGGAGGATGACCCCAAAGGGAAGTCTGTGAAGACCTCACCATTCAAAATCAAGGTCAGAGGTCCTAAGGGAGGCGAGCCTGAAATGAAGAGGAAGCCTAAGGGAAAGAGAAGATGGAAGACTCTGACAATCAGCAAATCCTCTGATGAGGAGGAGATGGAGAAAGCGGAAAAGGAAGATGCTCCTCCACCACCAAAGAAGGCCAGGACAACAAGGACAACAGAGAAAAGTCAGGCTGCTTCAAGTGATGAACCTCCCATTGTTGATGTGGAGAGTTCCGGAGGGGAGAAGACAAAAGTATACATGAGGAAATCAAGAACTCCCTCTCCCAAAGATGTTGCACAACAGAAGGACTCTTCCCCAAAGCTGCCAGTTGAAGAGCCATCTAGGTCTGTTTCTCCTCCACCGAGCATACTTGAGCCAGAAAATCCTGGTGAACATGAAACTAGCGGGGAGGCAGAACCATTCAAGGAAGGAGCACTCTTCGATGAAGCAGTAGAGCTGGAAGCTGAAGAAGAGGAAAGGTACACTTCTCCTTTGGTACAATATGAGGACTCCCTGGAAAGTGGCAGAGGCCGCGGATCACCTGAGCCAGAGGAAACTATCCCTGCTAGGAATCCATCACCGGTGCTTCCAGAGTTAGGGCTTGAAGGGGCCAATCAAGGTGAACAGCTTCCAGAAAAGGAAGATGATAGGGAAACCACAGAAGAAGAGAAGGTGACAGAGGAACCAGGAGAAATAGGAGTAGAAGAAATCCGGACTGACCCTATAGCTCCGGATTGGTTGGAGAAGGAGCTTGCATGGAAAAAGCAGGTGATTGTTGAAGATACTCCCTTGGACTGGGATGAGATGTTGTCTAAGATCGGTAAGGGAAAAAAGAAGAAGGCTGCAAAGGTCATCTCCTGGGTGGAAAGGGATGAAGCGAATAACCGGGTTGTCCATGTTGCTACTTCTCCTGCAGATAAGATGAGGGATGATGTTTGAGGCCAGGATTACGATGTACGAACTATCAACCTTGGGCCAGCCTCCCTAGAGCAGGATATTGAGGAATTTGAGGGGTCTAGTGCAGTCATTGTTGACAGATTAAAGAAGGAGACTCAGACCAAATGAGAGCTGAAGAGAGAAAATGAAAGGTTAAGAAAGTGTTTGGAAGAGGTAATGAAGCCTCTGCAGTCTCTCCACCCTTCTTCTTCTGCTACTCCGGGTTTTCTACCTAAGGAAACAATCTCCGGGATTGAGAAATTGAAAGCTTCAGCCCAAGCGGCAATAGATTGGCTGATGGGTGTCCAGACCAAAGGGGATGATGCTATCAAGGAAATCCTATCTGTGGGAAAGGATGCAGTCCGGGCTAAGGAATTGTTAGAGCATATCCTGTCTCAGGATAGGGATGATGTAGACCTCCTGTTGCAGAAATCGAAAGTTATCCTGGGACATGGCAGGGAACAATTAGCTAGGGATGGAATCCTTCCTTCCTCCAGGTTGGATGAGCCATGGGAATGGTTCGAGGCACTGCAACTCAGGCAGAAGGCTCAAAAGAAGATACAGAAACGAAAGAAATCAATTGAAGGTGAGCTCACTGCAGTCTATGACGGGTGCATCGCCTTCTTTGAGATAATGACAGGAAGGAAGAAGATGGCTCCCAAATATCTGAGCTTGGAGCAATTGAAGGAATGGTGGCATGAAATTTATGCCCCGGATTCTGATGGATCTGTCACCGGCCACCTACTTGATGATGCAGCTACCTACATGGCGGTGACAGATAAATATTTGGCCAGTAAGGAGGATTGGAACAAGACTGTTGAGTGGTCCAAGGAAGAAATAGGCTCAATTAAATGTCGTCTCAAGGTCTTGCCGTTGCCACCTGTTGCTGAACTGGATGGAGTATTTTTGAAGGTCCAAGGGTCATCCGGACAGAAGAAGGATAAAGGGAGCGGTAGTTAATGCTCATTTTGAGATTTGTGCTTCCCTATTACTATGGGGCATGCATTGGACCGGACTTCCTTGGGGACTGTGTCAGAGCCGACTTGGATGATGGCATTTAATGTGTGCCTTGGTTCGTTTCCTTGGCCGACCTGTTTTGGCGGTTTTATTATTTTGTAAAATGTTTGGCTGGGCCGACATGTCTTGGGGGGAATTTGCTATAAATAAGCGTTCTTGCCTCATTGTAAGGGTTAGACATTGGTTAGCTAAGCAGTAATAGAGATAAGCAAGAGTAATAGTTAGAATTTCTTAGTCTCTTCTTGAAGCAAATACTGTATCAGAACAGTTGAATTGTTGCAGATTTTGGTGATTAATACAATTGGAGACATTGTGGTTTTCCTGGTGGAATCCTTTGTGTTATTTCATCGTGCATGGTTCTTATTGTTCCATCTTTTAAATTGCTTGAGGATTTAGGGTTTAGTATTCAGAAATAGATTAGTTTCAATTGGATAAATGATGTCTATGATTTCATATTTGGAATGTTTGTAGCTATCTCTGGTCTATACTCCTAGTAACTATCTGATTATAGTAGGCTGGCAAAGTCAACCTGGACCGTATATTCAATGTGCTTAAGTTCGATTGTAGATGCATGTCTATGATTTGAAAATCTGAATTCCTCGGAAGATTGCACCGTTCTTGTAAGATTGCATTGTGGGTCGAATAAGAACTGGTTATTTGAGATAGGTCCATTTCAAATATATGTTATTTACATTGTTTGTCCCTTCAGTAATTTAAATCTTATCACTTCCTTGCACCCTTATCTTTTGCTATTTCTTTATTATTCGGTTAGATTTAGGGTTTGAAGATCATCATATTGTTAGATTTGATAAGTTGAAAGATCCAGTTTGCTTGTAGTAAGGTCCCCTTGTGATTACCAGCATTTTCACATATTATCTGAGCTGTTTATGCATTGTTATGACCTAACACCCGAGAGACCTTGGGGTGATTTTCAGTAATTTATTATTGGAAATAACCTTTCAAGAGAGATAGAATATTGCATTCTGTCTGAGTTGTTGCTGTGCAGAAAACACCATCAACAGATTGGCGCTAGAAGGAGGGCCTGAATGAGCTCACTTGATCGTTTCTTGAATGCCATCTCCCCAGAGAGATATAGGAGGAATACCAGATCTACCACAGGAGAGGAAGATTTAGAGGAGCTACAATTCCCCTCTAGGTCAAGAAGGACCCGAGAAAGGGGAGAATCATCATCACCCATCCCCTCACCAACATCGTCCATATCTTCACATCCTGAGGGTGAGGCTATACCCATTCCTGAGGCCGTTCCTGTTCAACAACCTCAGCCTGCTAATAATCAACCACCACCGCCACCCCCACTCTTACCCATGGCTTTCCTCGCTAATAATCCATCACCATTGTTCTTCCAGGCTTACAATGTAATGCCCAAAAACCCTGAGCATTTTTGTTCAAAATTCCATGCCAATGACCCAAATAGGACCGCGGAAGAACACATAAGGATTTTTCAAACTTGTCTCAAAGATCGAGGGATTGTCCATGAGGATGTTGCCTGTAGGTTATTTCCTTATTCACTAGGAGAGGAAGCCTTTTACTGGTATAACCATCTTCCCGCTGGCTCAATCCTTAACTGGAATGATCTTGAAAAGGCCTTTTTACAGAAATTCAGAATACCTATCAGTGCCAATGAGTTATACCTGCAGTTCATCAAAGTCAAAAGAGAGATTAATGAACCCATAGCCAGTTTCAATAACAGGTTCCATCGTGCCTTTACCAGACTTCAAGACCCATATGTTTTAGATGATGATACAGCCCTGGGGGTCTATTATGAAGCTCTGGATAGCCTAACAGCAACCTTTTTGAAGTGGAGACCCAACCCTCCAGGTACCCTGACTGATGCTTATACGGAAGCTGTCAAGCTTAGTACGATTTGAGACAGCACTTGACTGGGCCATTACCTTCCCTGGGACCGGTTGCACATCCCAACCAGATTCAGGCCGTAAATCATGCTCTCACCCATCATACTCCAATCATGAATCCAGTCCCCCAATTACCTATGGTACCACACCCTGGTCACCCCATGAGCCAAGTCTCCCCTGTGGCTAACTTCCCTCAACAACAAGTTAATCAGCCAATGTATCAAACACAGCCGAATAGCTTCCCTGCTTATCTACAAAATTTTGAAGTATTACATCAGTCCATGGGATCTGCCACAATGTCTGTCCCTCCTCAGAGCGACCCAAGCCGGCCCCCTTTGGTAGACTCGAATAAAGAAAGGATTGATGAAATGGCTGAGTAGATAAAGAAGCTAAACCTAGAGGTAACTTACCTCAGGAATCAAAATAGTCAGTTACAAGCTGCTTAGAAAGGCATGCAGTCCAATCAGAACAGAGAGTTTTCACAAGGCCAGAACTTTGACAGGGTACAACGTAATGACAGGGGATTCTACAATGATAGAGGATACAATCAGGATAGGGGTTACAACAATGATAGAGGGTTCAATAATGAAAGGAGGCAGAATTTTGATAGAAGTCAAGGTAGTGGATCTGGATTTGATAAGAGGCCATCGCAAGGGCAGAACAGAACTTGGAATACAGGGCCCAACAATGGGGGAGTTCCCACCCCATTGGATCAACCTGCCAATCAGATTGTTAATCAACCTGCAAATCAGCCGGTCGGTCAAGAAAAACCTCCTAACGGTGTATATCTGGCTGAAGCAGCCCTATCAGGATGGTGCAGGCTTCATAAGACAAGTCAGCATTCGGAATTGGAGTGCCCAGAGTTCCAAACTGCTGCCTCTATTTTTCAATATGAGGTAGAGAACAATGTGAATGGATAGGAGATTGTTCCCTCCAACTCATATGATTCTCCTGTGTTGGTATTAAATCATGCTCCTTTTCCAGCCAGCAAGGAAAATGTACCAGAGGAGCTTGATTCCCAAGAAGATGAAACAGATCAGATTTGTAATGGAGACGAAGTAGCTCAGTTGTTTAATGAAGATACAATGAATGACAATGGCCCTCTTGATCAGGAGGAACCTTATGTTGAGGAAGTTCAGATGTTTCAGAGACAAGGATTGAGAGATATGCCTCATAGACGTCCACAGCCTGGAGGACCTTTCACCACTTCCATTCCTCCCAACAACTTCAGTACTCCTCCAGATCCTAATGCTAGTAACAACCCGTCTTATCCACACGTTCCCAAGCAGTATCTTTCAAAGGAGAGACAGGCTCAAACCGACCCACATAAGGAAAAGGCTGTCCAAGCTGGCAAGGATAAGGTGGAGGAATCATCTAAGGAAATCTCTACTGATATGAGTGAAAAGCAGATGGTGTCATATGTTGCAGAGGAATTCAAGAAACTAAAGGTAAATCTTTCTGCGTTTGAGTTGTTAAGGTTCCCTGCAATTAGGAAGGTTGTCTTAGGTACCTATGATGCAAATTCAAAGTTATTGGATAAGTCTTCTGGTGAACATGTCGGCCAAACTTCCAGCTCCCAGCCTGTGAGCGCACAAAATCAGACCCAAAATAGGACTAACATACCCCCTGGAGATAAAGGAAAAGAAAAGGATAAGACTCAAGTGGCTCAAGTAGATATTCAGCCTACCTTGTTCCAAGGGAAAATAGAAACCCCACCATTCCTAATCTTTGTTCGTATATTCGGTAAGAATTTGCATAACTGCTTGTTAGATTCTGGTGCTTCCACCAACGTGATGCCTCTTGGAGTTTGTAGGGCTCTAGGAATTACACCTGCTGATTCCCAGAAGAAGGTGACTCAGTTAGATAGAACTGAAGTGAATGTGGTGGGAGAGTTAAACATGATCCAAATGCAAATAGCCTCTGATCCAAGGATTCAGCAGGTTATCAATATTCAGGTAGTTGATATTCCTGATGCGTATGGTTTGATTCTAGGAAGAGAGTTTACGAAGGCTCTGAATGGTTATGTGTCCACTGATCACTCTCACATGTGGTTGCCCTAGAAATGAGTGCCTAATCAGATCAGAATTGAGAGGGAGCCTAGAATGAAGTACATGATAACGGAATACCAAAAGACTTCAGCAGAGGTCCTTATATCAGAGGCCGAAATGGGAAACTACCTACTATCAGCTCAATATGAAGAGTCAGATGTAGAAGAGGTGCTGATGTTGCATACGATGCCAGTCGATGTTGGGACAGGGTCCAACAATACTGAGGTTCTGACCGAATTAGTTGAAGAGGAAGAACCTGAAGACAAACAGATCAGCTTATTGGATGATTTCCAGGAATTCATTAGGCAATGTATGGAGAACCAGACTCACCTGGGAAGGAGGACAAGCTTTAGGGAGTTACTCTTACCCAATTGGTGTAGAGTCCACAATACTTCTCATTCAGAGTTGGAGTGTTGTCTGTGTCAGACAGCAGTAAAACAAGTACACAAATGCATGAATCCAGCTCAGGTGGTTAAGGCAGATGAGCAAAATCTTCAAGGAGGGTGCAAAAGCTAGAAACCTGTGGTGACTGAGAAAGTCTCTAACATTGATAAACCAAAAGACAGAATGAAGGGAAATTCCACTGCAGAATATTGGACTCTTAAGTTTGATGGATCTAAGTCCAAGCAGGGAGCTAGGGCTGGGTTTGAACTGATTAGTCCAAAAGGTAAGAACTTCTTTGCGGCTCATAGGCTCCAATTTCATTGCACCAATAATGTAGTAGAGTATGAAGCTTTAATTCATGGTCTCCTTATGGCACTCAAGAAAAAGGTCAGGGTTCTGCAAGTTTTTGGTGATTCAGAATTAGTAGTCAAACAAGTAAGAAAGCAGTATGCGTGTCACGATAGGAGAATGACCAATTACAGGCATAGAGTGTGGCACCTCATTGAGGGATTTGATGCCTTTAATATTCAACTGATACCACGGAAGAAGAATCAAACCGCTGATTCTCTGGCTCAAGCAGCTAGCACTCTGCAGCCTCTATCTCTGTTAGGATTGAAGAAGTTTACTGTTGAATTGACTCCTGTGCCATTGGTTCCAGACAATGTGACTAATTTTCAGGTGTTTGAGGATGATAAACACATTCTCGATTTTATCACAAACACAGATGTTTTCGCTGCACAGATCATTGATGAAACAGAACCTCAAGAAGCAGAATTGGATCTAGAAGGTGTATTGAATCTAAAGTCTAACACTATTCCGAGGGGAATGGTACAATTGGAGCGGATTTTTGATATGGACAAGATTAGAGATCAAGAACAAGAGTCCAAGAAGGAATCCATCAGTGGACAGTGTGACTCCCACAATGTGGGAACTGAAGACAATATTAAGAATATTTTCATTGGCAAAGTCTGTACTCCTAAAGAAAGACAGGGTATAATCAAAGCCTTACACGATTTTCCAGATATAGTGGCATGGGGTTATGAAGACTTGAAGACTTATGACACATCCATCATAACTCATACTATACCTCTGAAGCCAGGCGCTAAACCTTTCAGACAGAGGCAGAGACCCATTAATGCACTGTTGGAACCCCTCATACAGAAGGAAGTTTAGAAATTGCTGTCTGCTAGAATCATATTTCCTGTCAGGCATTCAACATGGGTAGCTAATCTGGTTCCAGTAAGAAAGAAGAATGGTGAAATTAGGCTTTGTGTTGACTTCTGAAATATGAACAGATCATCGGAAAAAGATAATTATCCAGTTCCCTCTTTGGATGAAGTACTTCAAGTGGTCAATGGATCTCAGATGATGTCCTTTCTGGATGGTTATTCAGGGTATAATCAAGTGATGGTCCAGTACGAGGACAGACACAAGACTGCTTTTACAACTAAGTGGGGAACCTTCGCCTACAGGAGGATGCCATTTGGGCTTATTAATGCAGGGGCCATGTTCCAACGAGCCATGGACATTGCTTTCAAAGACATCATAGGGAAGTGCATCATCATTTACATGGATGACTTGACTATTTTCTCCAAGAACAGAGGGGATCATATCTCAGATTTGTACAAAGTGTTTCAGAAGTGCAGAGAATTTGGCATCTCCTTGAATCCCAAGAAGTGTATCTTCGGGGTAACAGAAGGAAATCTGTTAGGACATGTCATATCAGAAGAGGGAATTGCTATAGACCCTGAAAGAGTGGAAGCCATCCTGAAAATTCAGCCTCCTGCCAGCAAAAAAGAGATGAAGTCCTTCTTTGGCAAGATTAACTTTGTCAAAAAATTCATCACCGGATTTGCTGAAATTGTGAAGCCACTAAATACTATGTTGAAGCAAGATGCCAAGGTTGAATGGACTACAGAAGCGAAGGAGGCCTTTGCAGAGATTAAGAGAGCCATTGCTGATGCTCCAGTATTGGTGAGCCCAAATTATAGCAAGCCTTTTTATATCTATTCCTTTGCTTCCGACCATTCGTGTGCTGGAATGCTGACACAAAAGTCTGATAAGGGGAGTGAGCATCCCATTGCTTTCATGAGTGCACCATTAAAGGATGCTGAGTTGAAATACCCAAGTGTGGAGAAGCAAGCATATGCCCTTGTTCGAGCAGTAAAGAAATTCAGGCATTATATCCTCAAAAACAAGGTGTTTGCAATTGTTCCCGATTCTGCCGTTAAGTTGCTGCTGATGCAGAACGAGTTAGGGGAGCGCAGAGCTAAATGGGTGACCATGCTTCAGGAGTATGACATTGAGATCCAGCCGATGAAGCTGGTAAGAGGACAAGGACTCACCCAAACCATGGCAGAGATAGGCCCTGAGTTGTCTGTTCATAACTATAATGTTGAAGAAGTTTCCCCAGAGGGCTGGTATGATGATATAGTCTATTATCTGTTGAATCAACGACCTCCAGCACACCTTAATGCAGTACAGAGGCGAGCCTTAAGGCTGAAAAGCGACGGTTTCATGCTGAAAGGAGCTGTCCTATACAAGAAGAATCATGAAGGTATTTATTTGAGGTGCCTTGGGAGACAGGAAGCTGAAAGGGTAATGAGTGAATTTCATGAGAAATATGGTACTGGTCATGGTTCTGCGATTGCTACTGCAAATCAGATTTTGAGGGCAGGGTACTACTGACCTACATTGTTCAAGGATGTTCATCAACATGTACGGACCTGTCACACTTGTCAGACTGCAGCAACAAGAGAAAGGTGTGCAGCACTTCCGCTCCAGTCAGTCACTGAGGTAAAACCTTTTGCTCAATGGGGTATGGACTTCATAGGCCCCATCAATCCACCATCCTCTGCAGGACACAGGTACATTCTCACCATAACTGATTACTTTACAAGATGGACTGAAGCTTTTGCTTGTAGGTAGTGTACATCAGAGGTAGTAATTGATTTTTTAGAATCTGCCATTCTTAATCGGTTTGGATGTCTTGTTGTTGTTGTTTGTGATAATGGGCCTGTCTTTGCATCTTTGAGATTCTCAAACTGGGTCTTTGATCATGGCATTATTGTGAACTTTGCATCTAATTATTATCCCTAGGTAAATGGTCTAGCTGAATCCTCTAATAAGAACCTGTTGACTGTCATCCGAAAACTGTTAGAAAGAAACCCAAAGGATTGGCACACCCAGCTTTGGTTTGCTCTTTGGGCAGACCGTACCAGATTGAAGTCCTCCATTGGTACATCTTCTTATCATTTAGTGTACGGTCTGGAACCAGTTTTCCCTATCCAACTCAAGATCCCAACTCTATAGTTTATAAATCAGTTTTATGATGAAGGGGATAGAAGGGAGGCCAGGCTGACAGAATTGTTGAACCTTAAGGAAAAATGAGACAATGCCCTTGAAAAGTTTGCCAAACACTAGGGGGTAGTCAAGAGGTGGTTTGATAGGAGAGCAAAAGTTAAGGCTTTTAGGATTTCTGACCTTGTCTTGTGCTGGGATAAACCTCATGATCAAAAAGGGAGTCATGAAAAATTTGATAAATTGTGGCTGGGCCCATATCAGATTGCCGAAATACTGGGAGATAATGCCTTCTGTCTGAGGACTCTCATGGGAGAAGACATACCACTGCCTGTCAGTGGGCAGTATCTGAAGTATTATTTCTAGTCTTGAGCTATTTTCAGCTCTTTACTTTGTAAATAGTTAGTTTAGGTTGCTTTGTTCATTTGTTTGCTTGCTTTGGTTAGAGTAGGTTTTCCCTACTTTTTGCTTTGCTGGTTTTGTTTGGTTAGGATAGGTTTGCTTTGGTTTGTTTGTTTTGGTTTGCGTTGCTCTTGTTGTTAGTCCTTTCTCTTTTTGGGGATTGGGGGTGCATCTGTATGGGTGGCAAAGTAGGTCTAATGTTCTTGGTATTTCCCTTACAAACTTTGCTCATTTTTCCAGAATACCATGGTATGAATTTTTTAACCTATGTCATTTATCCTTAGGTTGAGACAAAGGGTTTCTAGTTAGTCTGAACAGGAATATATTGGGGTCTTATACTTTTAAATCTTTAAATATATCTGAAGTTGTAAAGGCTCCTTATAAGGTCTGATCAGGTGAAAAATCCTTTTCTGCTCTAGTGCCACTGTGGTTCTTAGCCCTGAGTGTGGACTTCACTGTTCACAGGTTGAATGAAGTGAGTACAAAGAGAAGAAATATCGAAAAAAAAAAATATATATTGAAAATCATGAAGGTTTGAATTCAACCTATCAGGGGGATCTGAATATCTCTACCGGGGCTATAGACGCCTGACTGGCAGTAGAGCTATGTTCAGGAGGACCACAGCGATAACCTCGTCGGGGCTATGGATGCCTGACTGGCAGCGAGGCTCTATCCAGGTTACTTTTAGAGTAAGAATCTTTACGTAGCCTGTTCATACCATGTCTGGTTCTTCTTGCAACTGAGGGTAGGTAATAAATGCATGTGCACACACTTAGACCCTGGTATAGGAATGTCTGAATGACTGGGAGTTTCTTTGTTTTAACTTAGGGTGGTGGCTGGGTATCTGAGTTGAAACCCTAAGTTATGGGTTCTTGATTCCAGTTTGTCATCGAAATGCTCAGGAGCATTTCCCCAGCAGAGTCGCCATTTGTTGTGTAGTTTTTGCACACACTCCCCACTTAGAGTAGAGACCCTCTTTTTGGTGTCTTTGACCTTTGGTTCTATTGGATTTATTATCTTAGGGTCTTGACATGTTGGTCTTGCTGGCTTTGACCCTGCTTTGAAGTTTGAATTGATTGAAAATGAATTTTTCGCCAGGTCCGGGTTTTCACCTGGATCCAGGATTTTTCGGCTCTGGCGGATTTTCCTGGACCCTGGTTCCTTGTCCGTTTCTGGCAGGATTCTCTAATTCTGGGTTTTTACCTTACCTCAGGATTTTTCGGTCCTGGTGGATTTTCTTGGATTCTGCCAAAATCCCGACCTTCCTCATTTCCCCGGTTTCTGCATTTCCGCAGAATCTATGTTTCCGCGCATTCTGGGATTTTCTAAAATTCTGCTTGGGGCTCGGGTTTCCGGACTTGTCAGAAGTGTCTTGTCGTGCATTAATGGTTGGGGTACCTTCGCTCAGACGGGTATAAGGGTGGATTTAAGGCATTTTTAACAACATTCTAACTTCATTGCTCCCTTGCTGACTGCTCTGGCGATTGAGATTTCGGTTTGAAGCTTTGCGAATCAATCTCAATTTGTTTGCGTGTGGATTGCTTGAGTGCTGGTGTCGGTGTTTTCATTGCCTGGACGTGTTTGTTGTGAAGGTCACCTTCTCAAGCTCGAATTTCTTCTGCTTTGATCCATGGTATGTGGTCATTACCCTTCTGTTTTGCTTGCATGGTGATTGAAGGTTTTCAATTGGGTATTATTAGATTTGGGTCGGCTCTTGCTTGATTTTAATTTCATATTTATAGAGTCGGGGTTTGACCCGTTTGTATGATGAAACCCTATCACTCGTGTCCTGCGAGTTTGTCCATCCGTTTGGTTGCATGTGTATCCTTTAAAAAGATTTCTGGGCTTGATTGCTTGTTCTTTTAGTGTGGAATCCGCCATATCGTGCGAGGTTGGGGTTTGTTTTCGGTGTTGGGACCCAGAACAAACATTTCATTTGTTTTGAACAGTTTTTTCCTTGCATCCTGTTGACTTCCCTAAGATTTGAGTGCTTTAGGTAAATCCTTAGCCGATACTTAGACCCTAAAGCTTGCTCTAGTTTTAATGGCGGAGATTTGATTATTCGATTTAGGGCATCATCGTTTTAATGTGGGAATTTGTCCTTTGCAAGTTCTGGAACTTTGGGGTCCTTTGCACTTTGAATTTTGTTGATTGTCGTCGGTTCTGGGATCATTCGAGCTTAGGTGGGTAGGATCCCATGGTCGTTTGGGTTTTGATTCGTGTTTGGTCATTTTTTGGGTTTCTGAGGTCGTCGCAGAATTTTGTCACTTTCGGATATTCCCGGTTTGGACTTATTCCGCGGACTGAGGTTATTTCCGGTGCATTTTAGATCGTCCGCGAAAATCCATTCCATCCAGTTTTTTTCTGGATTTCCTGTCTGATTGTGTCCTTTTCAAATGTTTCGATGATAGGATTAATGGAGCGGTTGTTTAATGTTTATTTCTTGTTGCCAATGAGTGGATTTAATGATTATCTTTTGATTTTTCATTTGCACTAATAATTTATTTGACTAATGATCCGTTGACAGCAGGAATCCGTCTGGGTCAGATTTTTTTGAAATTCTGCCCCGACGGTATTTTCCCGATTTGCGTGATTTTCCTGGATTATCTGATTTCTCCAGATCTCGAAGGATTAGCATTTGGCAGTGGATTTTGATTAATTTAGATGATTTGTGCTAACCTTTTGGATTGGAATATGAGCAATAATTGAATACTAATGACAATTTTTGGATATGCAGGCTGAATCAAGCAAGGCGGCTGCTGGTAAGTCCAAGGGTGGCGCAGGGGTTTCATCTATCTCTGAGACAGAACGATTGAGACAGGACATGAAGAACCTACTTCCTGAGAGAAAAGTGTCTTCTGTGTGGGCCGAGGTATCAGATACTAATGTTGGTGCTTGGCGGTATGAGGAGTTCAAACAGAGAATGGCCGAGAAAGATCAGTCAGCCCTGAGGCAGGGGATGATGAATTCCGGATTGGTACATGTGGCAGGGTTCCCTCCGGCAGTGCAGTGTTATGAATTAATCTTGGAGTGCGCCCGACAATACGATTTTGATACGCACAGAGTGGTCAGCACCGAGGGGAGAGTCTTGGCCAACTTCAGTCCGGCCTCTATTGCACAAGCTTTCAGCATGCCGAACCTTCCTTCAGTGTGTGCCTTGAATATTGACACTGCCAGGACCTACTATGAGAATGAGCCAGTCAAGGCTCAGCAGATAATTAACTCGTGGCTAGAAAAGCCAAAATCCCATCATTCGAAGTTGCCCAAGCAGCTGCATAGGGTAAAATTCAGGTCAGAGGTATATGATGCCATCACACTTCTGAGCAGGGTGGCCGGATTGAGAAGTGCAGGGGTATTAGAGAGTTGGATGGTCCATGTGATCACCAAAATTAGTCAAGGGACCAATTATCACTGGGCAGGGCTCATCAGTGCTGAGATTGACAGACAGTTGAGGAATGTGTTGGAAGCGAAGAGATTCACTATGTCCTCGTATGTAGTATATGTGTTGGCCATCTCCTACCCCTACAAAGGTCTGAATCCGAGGGGAACAATTGGACAGGATATAATTTATGAGGTGTATCCGGAGTTGCATCTCGGGCACAAGGATTACAAGAGGGCCAATGATGCATTTACAATGCATATCACCCGGACACTTCAGAATGCTGAGCACCTTAGATTATCCGATGGAGCCAAAGGACTAATCAAGAACTACGGAGCATGGTTCATCCAGTTCCCTACGTTCACTTACCTCAGGATTGATGGGTGCCCAGTTGCTCCTTACAGGTTGCCTCGGTATCCCACTGACCACATTGTGCTGCTGGAGGTTGTAAGACAGATCTGTGAATTTGATGCGGTGGTGAAGAAGGAGAAGCACAAGACAGGCTTCAGAGGAGACTTCCCTCTCGGGATTGGTGTAGGAGAGATATGCCCTTCTATCCAATCAACTCACACCGCAGGGGAGGAATTGGCAGCTTATGGATTCTCCTTCCATTCGAAAAGAATGAATTTTGATATAACTGGAGAGGCTCAGAGGAAGGCTACCCGGGAGTATAGGCACAAAGATGACTTGGAGGACTATTGGGTCAGTATCAAAGATGACCTTGAGGCGAGGAAGAAAAGATATTCTAGGTTACCTGTGGAGGCCATTAGGCAGTACAATGTTAAGTTGATTCCGGACCAACTGGAGGATGACGGAAAACTGGTTCAGGACCATGCCTATGAAGCCATAAAGGACAGGTCGGTCGGGGATATCGATTGGAATGAGGACGAGATTACTAAATTGGAGGACTTAATGGCTCCTGTGATGAAGTTCACTCTTTCTTGGGTGAAACATAAGATTTGGGAATTGGAAAGTGCAAAGGTGACTTGTACTTTTGACTTGATGGGAAATCTCAATCCCATGTCAACTTCTGAGGAATCCGGGGAGGATGACCCCAAAGGGAAGTCTGTGAAGACCTCACCATTCAAATCAAAGTCAGAGGTCCTAAGGGAGGCGAGCCTGAAATGAAGAGGAAGCCTAAGGGAAAGAGAAGATGGAAGACTCTGACAATCAGCAAATCCTCTGATGAGGAGGAGATGGAGAAAGCGGAAAAGGAAGATGCTCCTCCACCACCAAAGAAGGCCAGGACAACAAGGACAACAGAGAAAAGTCAGGCTGCTTCAAGTGATGAACCTCCCATTGTTGATGTGGAGAGTTCCGGAGGGGAGAAGACAAAAGTATACATGAGGAAATCAAGAACTCCCTCTCCCAAAGATGTTGCACAACAGAAGGACTCTTCCCCAAAGCTGCCAGTTGAAGAGCCATCTAGGTCTGTTTCTCCTCCACCGAGCATACTTGAGCCAGAAAATCCTGGTGAACATGAAACTAGCGGGGAGGCAGAACCATTCAAGGAAGGAGCACTCTTCGATGAAGCAGTAGAGCTGGAAGCTGAAGAAGAGGAAAGGTACACTTCTCCTTTGGTACAATATGAGGACTCCCTGGAAAGTGGCAGAGGCCGCGGATCACCTGAGCCAGAGGAAACTATCCCTGCTAGGAATCCATCACCGGTGCTTCCAGAGTTAGGGCTTGAAGGGGCCAATCAAGGTGAACAGCTTCCAGAAAAGGAAGATGATAGGGAAACCACAGAAGAAGAGAAGGTGACAGAGGAACCAGGAGAAATAGGAGTAGAAGAAATCCGGACTGACCCTATAGCTCCGGATTGGTTGGAGAAGGAGCTTGCATGGAAAAAGCAGGTGATTGTTGAAGATACTCCCTTGGACTGGGATGAGATGTTGTCTAAGATCGGTAAGGGAAAAAAGAAGAAGGCTGCAAAGGTCATCTCCTGGGTGGAAAGGGATGAAGCGAATAACCGGGTTGTCCATGTTGCTACTTCTCCTGCAGATAAGATGAGGGATGATGTTTGAGGCCAGGATTACGATGTACGAACTATCAACCTTGGGCCAGCCTCCCTAGAGCAGGATATTGAGGAATTTGAGGGGTCTAGTGCAGTCATTGTTGACAGATTAAAGAAGGAGACTCAGACCAAATGAGAGCTGAAGAGAGAAAATGAAAGGTTAAGAAAGTGTTTGGAAGAGGTAATGAAGCCTCTGCAGTCTCTCCACCCTTCTTCTTCTGCTACTCCGGGTTTTTTACCTAAGGAAACAATCTCCAGGATTGAGAAATTGAAAGCTTCAGCCCAAGCGGAAATAGATTGGTTGATGGGTGTCCAGACCAGAGGGGATGATGCTATCGAGGAAATCCTATCTATGGGAAAGGATGCAGTCCGGGCTAAGGAATTGTTAGAGCATATCCTATCTCAGGATAGGGATGATGTAGACCTCCTATTGCAGAAATCGAAAGTTATCCTAGGACATGGTAGGGAACAATTAGCTAGGGATGGAATCCTTCCTTCCTCCAGGTTGGATGAGCCGTGGGAATGGTTCGAGGCACTGAAACTCAGGCAGAAGGCTCAAAAGAAGATACAAAAACGAAAGAAATCAATTGAAGGTGAGCTCACTGCAGTCTATGACGGGTGCATCGCCTTCTTTGAGATAATGACAGGAAGGAAGAAGATGGCTCCCAAATATCTGAGCTTGGAGCAATTGAAGGAATGGTGGCATGAAATTTATGCCCCGGATTCTGATGGATCTATCACCGGCCACCTACTTGATGATGTAGCTACCTACATGGCGGTGACAGATAAATATTTGGCCAGTAAGGAGGATTGGAACAAGATTGTTGAACGGTCCAAGGAGGAAGCAGACTCCATTAAATGCCGACTTAGGGTTTTGCCATTGCCACCTATTGCTGAGTTGGATGGAGTATTTTTGAAGGTCCAAGGGTCATCTGGACAGAAAAAGGATAAAGGGAGCGGCAGTTAATGCTCATTTTGAGATTTGTGCTTCCCTATTACTATGGGGCATGCATTGGACCGGACTTCCTTGGGGACTGTGTCAGAGCCGACTTGGATGATGGCATTTAATGTGTGCCTTAGTTCATTTCCTTGGCCGACCTATTTTGGCCGACCTATTTTGGCGGTTTTATTATTTTGAAAATGTTTGGCTGGGCCGACATGTCTTGGGGGGAATTTGCTATAAATAGGCGTTCTTGCCTCATTGTAAGGGTTAGACATTGGTTAGCTAAGCAGTAATAGAGATAAGCAAGAGCAATAGTTAGAATTTCTTAGTCTCTTCTTGAAGCAAATACTGTATCAGAATAGTTGAATTGTTGCAGATTTTGGTGATTAATACAATTGGAGACACTGTGGTTTTCCTGGTGGAATCCTTTGTGTTATTTCATCGTGCATGGTTCTTATTGTTCCATCTTTTAAATTGCTTGAGGATTTAGGGTTTAGTATTCAGAAATAGATTAGTTTCAATTGGATAAATGATGTCTATGATTTCATATTTGGAATGTTTGTAGCTATCTCTGGTCTATACTCCTAGTAACTATCTGATTATAGTAGGCTGGCAAAGTCAACCTGGACCGTATATTCAATGTGCTTAAGTTCGATTGTAGATGCATGTCTATGATTTGAAAATCTGAATTCCTCGGAAGATTGCACCGTTCTTGTAAGATTGCATTGTGGGTCGAATAAGAACTGGTTATTTGAGATAGGTCCATTTCAAATATATGTTATTTACATTGTTTGTCCCTTCAGTAATTTAAATCTTATCACTTCCTTGCACCCTTATCTTTTGCTATTTCTTTATTATTCGGTTAGATTTAGGGTTTGAAGATCATCATATTGTTAGATTTGATAAGTTGAAAGATCCAGTTTGCTTGTAGTAAGGTCCCCTTGTGATTACCAGCATTTTCACATATTATTTGAGCTGTTTATGCATTGTTATGACCTAACACCCGAGAGACCTTGGGGTGATTTTCAGTAATTTATTATTGAGGATTACCTTTCAAGAGAGATAGAATATTGCATTCTGTCTGAGTTGTTGCTATGCAGAAAACACCATCAACAGGGTTATTTTGAGTTGGGTTAGTGATGGATGTGATGAATCTGCTTTAGGTAACTAATGGGATGGATGAACTCATTGGGGGATTTGATAAAGATGCCCCATATTGTGTTGAAGGTTGATTTTGCATAAGGGGATTAACTTGCTCTTTTGGGTCTATTTGAGACACTTGATCCACACTTCCTTGCATGATGTTGGGCACACTTTAGGTACTTGTGGGGATGGATTAAGAGTGATACCCTTCATATGTTGAGTTTTTCATGGATTCATAAAGTGTAAGTGCTTTATGTTGATGTAGAGGATTCTTGGGAACGAGGGGAACACCAAATGTTGGTGTCCAAGTGGTGGTCTGAGAAGGATTGGTGTTGAGGGTACCCACAATTGTGTTACTTTCAAATGGAAGAGTATGGCTAAATCCTTAGCAATACTAGCTATAATACTAGGAATGGGTATTTGATTTAGCCTTATCGATGGAGTTGTTTGAATGATGGATGAAGTCAAGCCTTGTGTTAATGATTGTGCAAAAAAAGATGGGGAATTCGAGCTATGTTTTCTAAGGCTTTATTTTCTTGTTTTTATTCCATGATTTCTTCCTTAGTCCCAAATTGGTTGTTCATGATATCTTCTATCTCATATGGCCCTGATGGAGATGAGGGTTGTTATGATGGTGCAACTTGACTTCTTGGATCAAATTATTGAGGATTGGGATCACTTTAGGTGAATGTGACTTTGGTTTTCTCCATGATTCTCTTGTGTTGTGATCTTAGCTTTACCATAAATTTTGTGTCACCTATGGAGAGTTGTGTTGAGATTTGTAGTGTTTAAATTCTCTAGTTGACTCAAATCTAGGTAAAAGGGATGCTCTAAGTCATTTTGGAGCAATGGTGATAATGGGAGATGAAAAGATGAATGATATGGGGAGTGATCTTTGACAAAAAAATTGGGACAACACTTTTGACTTAAGTTTGATTGTTTGATGTTTGGATGAGGATGTTTATGAACTTGTCGATATTTAGGGTAGACTCGTGACCTTCAATATAAAATTGATAACTAACTTAACTAAGTGCATGGGAAAGGATTCATTTCACATACAAATTAGCTAAGTTAGTGTTTGGGTTGATAGATGTCCAAGTCAAAAAGTGTTGGTGTGTTCAAGTTTTTTGCAAAGTTTGGTGAAGTGAAGGATAAAATTTGACAAGGGATGGATGGAATGTTTGACCCAATGTTGTCCTAGAGTGAACCTTTGTTTTCCAAGACCAAGGTGGTGAGAAAAATGATAGACCTCTAAAGTGTTCAAACCCTAAAGATTAATGATTAAGGATAAGTTCTTGTGAAATGTGTAGATCTAGTGCATCCATGAAATAGCATATAAAATGTCTCCTTATTGATCTATCTCAGTTGTGGTAATTCTTTAAGATATGTCTTCTAATATACTTTGAACTATGATGTCTAAGTATGAAGTAGCGACATGTAGACCTTCTCTTGGAGATTTTGATTTTGTGAGAGATCATTTAGAGAAGAACAAGTTCATGAAAAATATTATATTTATTGCCACACAAGAGGTGGTAATATGGGCCTTCTGACCACAATATCGGTTTGTTCCTCTTGGTTGTCTAAGATGTAGTATTTATCCACTAGATGGGTGTTCCTTTGTTTCAAAAGTGAAGCTTCTCAAACTACTAATTATATATGTTTGTTCTTCTTCAATCAGTTCAAAGTTTTGTTGAATGATAGTGGGTGTAATGTTTGGTTGTTCAGCTAGAGAAATAAAATGCCAAATGGTCATGTGGGGTTCAATTTGTCAATTTATCTTGCTTAAATGAGTTTATTTTTACCACAAACACTTGACTTTCTTAGGTTTCAAACTAAATGTGTATGTCAAAAACAACATTCATCTCACAAAGTCCATTTTGTGGAAAGGATGAAGTTAGGGGCATAGCTACCTAGGTTAACTTTGGGGAGTATGGATTGAGATGTAAACCAAAATATTTAGAAGTCTTTAAGAATAAATCCTTAGGACAAGCATCAACATCAAGGTTTTTTCAAAGGGTATCCATACTTAGACCAAACGGTTTGAAATCAGGGATAACTTTAAGAACCCCCCCTCGATGAAGGTGTAAAATCTTGGTGAATCTTGTATACTTCCTGATAAAAATATTAATTTTATTGGCAATTTTTTTCATTTTTTAGGAAAAAAGATCATCTCAATTGATGAATCTTTTGTAATTACTAGAAGTCTATGGAAAATTCTGGCAAATTGGAATTTTTTTAAACAAATAAAATATTTCCATTAGCAATTAAAACCTTTTTTCAAACCAATAAAATATTTCCATTGGTGAATTAAACGTATTTTCAAAACAAACAAAAAAATTGTTAGCGATTAAAACTTTTTTTCAAACCAAAAAAATATTTTCATTGGTCAATTAAACCTATTTTCAAATAAATAAATAAAAATTGATGAATTAAACATAATCTCAAACTAATAATAAAAATTCAGTGGTGAAATAAATTGGTATGCCAATAAAAAATCATAGTGTGGTTGGCGAAAATATCAAATGCTACAAATACATATTGTTCTATTCCGGGACAAATTTTCCACACATTCAAATTCCTTCATAAATTGTCTAGAATGGGGACAAGTGTCTACATATTTATTATGTCTAAAGCTAGATGTCAGTGTAAATATAACCCATGACCATTCAATGAATTTTTGATGGACAACTGTAGTTGCATTGAGGAAGAAAATCTCTAAAGCACTAGACTTGCAAATTGAAACCTTCAAAATAGTACTAGAACCATTAGATTTCAAAAAATCAATGGTTGACATTTTATTACTTATTAATTCACTTAAAGTCATGACAACCAAAATAATATTTTATTGTTGACTGACTACTGGTAGTTGAAGGTCGCTTAAGTTATGAATTAAGCCTTTGGAGTCATCATGGTGATCGGCCCCTCGACATAGGCAAACGATGGGTTTGAGAAATGAATGGTCAAGATAGGGTGATGTGGGTCAACCTTGAACATTCCCCACCAGCCCACGGGGGACCCACCTACATCTCCCATCCCTCAATGGGGAGGTGGGAAGTACCATGTGGAACAATTAGAACCATCGAAGGAACTATAGCAAGGTGCAAAATATTAAGGAAATATTAAGGAACTAGTGTTAAATATCGTGCTACTAAAGGAGTGTTTTAAGCACACATTTTAAATGTAAACACAACATCTTAATCTAAGCCATCCATCTAGTCTGAGGGTTATGCATAGGTGAATGGTCTTAAGGTAAAGATAACATAGATGTGAAGCACCGTATTTAATCTAGGCCACTCCCTGCCTCCCCATTGTTGAAAATTGCACATGGGTTAAACCCAATAGGGAAGCAGGGAGGCTGTCACATTGATTTTATCAATGTTCATGAAGATGGTGGAGACCATGGGTAACTTGGAATAATATTGTCACAAAATTTCAAGATAAATTAATAATATTGTCACATCAATGATCAATTGGTGAATTAAATGTTAAGTGTGAGTATTTGATGTCATTGTCTCTGTTCTAACTTCTATATATACTTCACCAACTTGATGTTCTTCATATCATTTATAATATATTTGGCTTTGACTTATTTCTTCTCTATTCTCAATTTAATTATGATATTATGGAGTCTTCATGGTGTGTCATGCTACCCAAATGTCTTTTGGAGAAAAGGACGATGCATATGATAGAAGAAAGTTGGGTATGGTTTTTATAATTCCTTCTATGCAAGTTAAGGATGATATAAGAATAATTATGGGTAGGGAATGGCTTCAGAACAACCCCCATGCTCTATATTCTGAGGTAACTTCAACTTTCTTATCCAATTGCATGGATATTTTTCTTGATAAATATTTGGTGAAGACATTGGCAATATGTTTTTTGTAGCCTTTCATTTACACTATTTCTTCGTTGAAGTTGGCATTGGAGAATTACAATTTTGAGAGTGAGTTAATGCCTATTGGTGAAATCTTCCAAAAAGTGGAATTGCATTTTTCTATAGTGCAAGCTCTTGCCATGGTTAATATGAGATGTAGTCTTCTGTGTTATATGAAAAATGAATCATTAAAGAGTCTGGAGTTTTGGAGGAAGGTTTTGGGTGATTCAGTTTTCTTCTTTGTTGTTACTTTGTTAAATTCGATTCACCTTCTACTCAAACACTTGGTTGCGGGTTGATGACCTGAACTATTGTTACAAAAAAAATTTAGTAATGAATTGTGTGGCATGTCACGTGTCTATATTTTATTGTATAGCGTAATAGTTCTTGTAATATATATTTTGTGATTGGTTTTTTGTCATGGTTAGTGGCTTTTTGGCTAGGCTAGCTATGTAGTATGTACTTTAGTCTTTAGCTACTTAAATAAAAATACTTTTCGTGGCTCCATTTTTGTAAATCCTTTTTTCTTTGTTCAATATAAAAATGTGTCTTTTAAAACTAATAGTAATTATCAACATGTAGTTTTGATTGTAAGTGAGCAAAATTTATTGTGGCTTATTATTGGACATTAATAATGATTAAGGTAAAACAAGCCATTTAATTCTATCTTTTCAATGCCTTGAAGTACTACATTTCATTTAATTTAAATTCTAGATCTTTTTGAAGAAAGTGTGGTTGTGGTACTATGAGTGGTGACACAAATTAATGCCATATGTACATATGAAGTGATTGATTGGATAGATTTATATTGAAAACTGCATGATGTACTATAGATGATGATGTCATTAATCTAGTGATCAAGTGAAACAATATTTGTAATGATTTCATATCATTTGAGTGGAGATTTTGACAGCTTTTCATCTTGAGGTAAAAATTGCATGTAGTAAGATGTCTTGATCAAATTAAACATTTTAATTATAAATGTAAGGTTTAAGTTACACGAATCAATTAAGTTGGTTTTTTGGTTTGTGTGAATCATGATTATCATTATACCTAACCTCACATGTGACATGACTCACAAGTAAATAGGGATTAGGCTGGTAGTGGCCCATAAATAGGGATAGTGAGCACAACTGAAATCATTCATTGAGTGTAATGTTTTGAATTGTCATAAGGGTTTTCATTTTGTAGGGTTAATAAGGATTTAGGAAGAAGTTGCAGTATTATTGGGGATACTCTAAATTCTCTTGCATCTAGTTATGTAGTTACAATTTAAAAGACCAATTTCCTTAAAGTTCAAAATGGGTGGAATTGGAAAGAAGTTGATCTGGTTCACCTAACTAATTCTGAGGTAGGTTTTGAACTATGATGAGGAGTTGTGATGGAGATAAGTGCTATCCAAATGTATGGAGGTTGCATGGGAGAAGATTTACTACCCCTCATCTTCTGCATGACTCTCATTTTCAATCAGAATAAGTACATTTTGTATCTTCACAGCTCTCCCATTTCCCTAGCATTGTTGGTTGGGCAAGCCCTGTGCATTTGTATTTTTAGAGCCACATTTGTACTATGTTGTCACCAATAGAAGCTTGAATTTGTAATCCATTGTCATGAGCAGTAGCTTGGAATCAATTATGTCAATGTAAAGTGAAATATGTCATTTATACAAAATAGGAGCTTGTGTGCTCTACAACTACTCATCTTTAAAAAGATATGGAATATCAATAATGTAACATTGTAATTCAGTTGTAATAAAATAAATGGTTGTGTTATTCTTCATTATTCATGTACAGTAAAGAATTATTTTTTGATTTCAGTGTCTATGACTTATTCAGTATTCAAATCAACTTTTTATCCTTTAAGAAATTAAAATTATTATCTATTTATGAAATATTTGCATGCAAATTTAAAATATAAAGCAATGCTGTAATACAAATGAAAAAATAAAGTTTCCAACAAATTGAAAAAAAATAATATAAACACTAAAAGTTGTCACTCTTGCTAGTGTTTACCAAAATATTGATTTCTAATTTGTCGTTGACCTTCTCCCTTGGTTCCCGGTATCATTATTCATTTTATTAAGTCCTTTACAATGCTAAGTTACTAGACCCTTGGCCTTCATGTCAATCCTAGCACACTAACGTTTAAAACAACTTTAAAACACATTTTTATTGTTTATATCATAAATTACTCAACCGTTTGATGAACATTTGATGGATGGTTGTAGTTGCATTGTAGAATGAAATGCATAGAGCACTAGGCTTGTGAACTCAAACCTCCAAAATCACCCTATAACTGTTATATTTACAAAGATCAATGGTTGAGAATTTATTTCTAAGTGTCATTATAGAAATGTAATGTACTAATTGTGTAGTTTGGTGGCAACATGTTGACATTTCATTAACTTTAATATTCAAAAAACATAACTAATAAGTAAACTTTCTACTGCTAAGTGCTAAGTGATTTTATTTTTAAGTTAGAGGGTCAGCACACAAGGAGATTTCAGATTTCTCATTGTAGTGCACCAGGGATATTTTGGGTTCCACATCCAACAAACAGTCCACGCCTATTAGTATTAATTTTTTCAAGAATCAAAATCTAGGTAAGTGAAAGATAGAATTCCTACGACTATGTTTCAACTTTCATCATTTCTTAAAATCTTATTTTGTCAAACTTTGAATTTTGGTTTAGGGTTGAGAGACTTAAGAATTAAGAAAAATTAAGGAGGACTAAGAGGGAATTCACAATTTCACATTGTATAAGCATGTTTACCACGAGTACCACTAGAGAAAAATCAGATAAAAAAATACATTATGCAAAATTGCTTAAAAACCTAGGTTTCACTGATGAATACCATAATATTTATGATCCTGAAATCTATGGTAGGTGTACCTCATAACTTAGATTTTCATCTGAGAATAAGGCTACAAAGAAAATGAAAGTTAATAGCCATAGTGCACCTTAGGTAACTAGATTAGGGTGCATGATGTTACATGAAGTTTTCTCTTTCCCAAAATTTATCATGGTCTGTGCCCAAAATTATGATGATAGCAAAAGAGAAATTGTTAATAAAGATACCAAAGAAGAATTGTTATCCATTGATGTAGAAGAACTTGGAAAAGTGTTGGGGATTACAACAAAATAATTTGGAAATGTCCCTATTGACCTAGAAAAGCTTGCTAGTGATTATGAAGCAATGGAAAAAAGGGAGAAAAATTATTTTATAAATAAAATAGTTCAGGATAACATACAAGTTAGAAACAAATTGAAAGGTAATCATAAGCCTCCTTATGATTTCAATATTTTATACCATGGGTTCAAGATACTATTTCCATGCTAGCATTTTGCCTCGATAGCAATTGGGAAGTGGGTGCAAGCCTCCTTAAAATGGTTTATAATATCCATTATGGTGTTCCACATTTTAGATATATCTTTATTGAGCACATTGTAGTATCCATACATAAACATTTTTTAATGATTATAGGAGGTTTCACCAAGACATTTAGGTTCATAGCCTACTTGTGCTATTTTTTTCTATTCAAATTTAGTGGAATGTTTTAGACCAACAAGCTTTAGATTCATCCCTATAGTAATGCTCAAGAAAAGAAAATGGCTCCAGTATATGATTGGACCACTGAGATAAGGATGCATGATTCTTGAAGGAACTACAATCATTCCATAGACTACTTTTTGATGCCATTGAATCAAGCAATTACAAATACTCCAATGCCTAGATTGCTTATGTCATATAGAAATTGCATTCAACTAGGAAAAGAAATACAATTGGTTGATTGGTACTTAATGGAAGAATATACTGTGTTAATATTTTATGGACCAGGAGTAGAGCCATACAAACTTCCAATACATGTGACAGAAAGGGTTTTGCATTGGAATATGTAAGGCAGATGTAGAGTACTAATGAACTACACTTTGTTGGTCAAAAAAATAAGACCTTATTTCCTTCTTTACCTTTTTCATGTGGAGGGTTCACATTCAAGAGAAAAGCATTTAGTTTGGCACATGATCTTTTGAATTTTTTTAATTTTGATGTTGTCTGTCACTGGAAATATGATCCATATGACACCATTAAATCAATGATTGTGGCCAATAGGAATGCTACAAGTAGAATTCAACATCAAAGTAAACCCTTGCTTGAAAACTTGAGAAACAAGGATTCTTAGGATGAGGTCAAAATAGCAATGGAGAAAAGTGTTGCTGAGAAATGTATTTATTTTGAACAATTTTCAGCAAAAATTATGGCATTGCACCGAAAGAAAATCAAAAGGTACAACAATTTTTATGAACAAAGTGATAAACCATCTAGTAGAGTAAAAATGTTAGATTCTCTAGAGAAGGAAGTTACAGATAAAAATTGGTCACGATAAAAAACTACTACCTTTTGGTCTATGAGGAAGGAGCTAGGTGATCCAAGAGCACTTGCAAAATTTGGAGATAATGAAGAAGATTGTGAGTTTAGAAAATTTTGGAATATAGAGCATCCCAATGATCATGAAGATCAAGAAACTAATGATGAATCTAATGATGGTAGGGAAGAACAAAGCTATGTCAATTTTAATCCTGGTTTAAGTGATGTCACAAAAGAAGCATATACTTCAGGAGCAACCATAGTCAAAAAAATGGGTTATGAAGGTGGTCCTTTGGGGTCCCAATGACCTTGGATAGTAAAAGATGTACAACATAGAAAAATAGTTGATAAATCTGGCCTTGGAGCTAAAAAATTAGACCAAGGGCATACAAGTAAAATTGGAACAATTCAATTTGTTAGAGCTTCAAATCCTCATCCTCAAGGTTAGATACAATCACAACTAGGACATGCCCATAGTGGAGAGCCTAGTGCAACTAGCACTACCACTAGTAGCGATGGTATGGGTAGTAGTACTAGTAGTGGTCAACATGTGCTACAACAAAAAATTACACACAAGAGGACAACAATACAAGATATGACACAAACACTAGGTGATCAAGGCATATAGAAGAGACAAAGGATTTTTACAGGTCTAAGTCACACTACCAGTGGATCCACCACAAAGGAGTTATTTCCAAGCACTCCCCCATTACCAGTTAGTGTGGCTGCAACAACATTAGCAACTACAAGTACTCCTATTCCTTTGTCATTCAAGCATTCCAGGTAAGTGCACAAAGTTGAGTCCATGAAATGTGGAAGTTTTTTCCTTAACAAAAAAATTGAAATCGGCTTTGATAAAATAGGATCTCGATTTTAATAAACGAGATCTCAATTTTTAAAAATTGGGATCCCGTTTAGCTTCGGGATCCCGTTTAGCTTCGGGATCCCAAGCCTGAACACGAAACGGGATCCCGCTTTTTAAAAATTGGGATCCTATTTCCTATAGGATCCTGAACCAATGGAGAAGGAATGAGATCCCGATTACTATGAAACAAGATCCTGATTTGTAAAAGTCAGGATCTCATTTTGTAGAAATTGGGATCCCATTTTATATTGCTATTTATTTTTTAAAAAACAAACAAAGTTCATTTCACAGCAGACGGGATCCCAAGTACATGTGACAATGACCCCCACAAACAACTACAGGTACCCGCCCATGCCCTGTTTTTTGCATTTTTCTATTTTTTATTGAAATTGTGAAGAAAATAAGTGAATTGGCATGTTTTTTTAATTTATTTCACGTTTTGAGCATTTTTTTTCCTATTATAGTAGAAATGAGTAATTGTAAAAATAGACAAAAAAATGCAATGAAACCTGAAGATTTTTTAATAGAAATGAAAAAATGAACCTTGAATTGTGTTTTACAAACAAAATATAACTTTTGAAACCTAAATTGTTTGATTAAACCAAAAAAAATTGAATTTGAAAACCCTAATTGAAACAAAACAAAAAATTTGCATTTCAAAACCCTAGAAATCGAAATGAAATAAAAAATTGCATTTACAAACCTAATCAAGCTTTTTGAAACCAAATTCAAATCAAACAAAAAAATTGAATTTGAAAACCCTAGTTTGAACTTAAACGAAAAATTGCATTAAAAACCCTATTTGCTTAGAAATTGAAACCCTAAATTGAATTGGAACAATTTTTTTTGTTAAAACCCTAAATTGGAATTGAACAAATCATTTTGATTTTGAAAACTAGGTAATTTCGAAATCAAAAAAATTCATTTGCATTGCTTAAATATTTTAAATTTTATTTTCATTGTATGGAAAAAACAATATGTTAAACTTTAGTTTCAATGTTCAATTATAATTAGATTAGAAAACAATATGTTAAATAATAGTTAAAATTCATAAAGTTTATCTTGATGTTTGTTTGCAAATTTAGTTAGCAAATTTTTAAATCTAAGCACATACAATTGATTCGAATTGGCACTAATTTGCAAGTCTAAATTATTCCAAGGGCCACCCAAACTTCACCCTAAGTTTGCTAAACCCTAGACCCTAAACTGTAAAATCTAAACCCTCAACACTAAAGCATTTGAATTTTGTCTTAGGACCTTAAAATGAAATTTAGTTTCCTTAAAAAACCCTCTATTGTCACCATTCAATAGAGCTTTTTGTAATGTTTTCATTTATTTGAACACATAATATAAAACCTTTTGGTTTCTACAAGTTTATGAAGAGTGGATGATCACTCTCTATGACACTTAGACATGATCATTAGGGATCTAAATCATTGGAAGAAAACTTTATTCTATTATATCCACAAGATAGGAGAGCACAAGTGAGAGTGCTATGGGTAAAATTTCTTTCATTGGACATACCTAAAATTATGTAGGTTCAATTTCAAGAATGGGTCTATTTGGTAGATTTATGAAAACTATTATGAATATCTAGAATACCATAAAATTATAATTATATCAATTCCAATTGGAACCACTTGGGTATATATCATATGAAATTTAAATCTAGTAAGGTGTCTATTATATAGGAGAGTTGATAATACATGGAAAGAGGTTTGTATGGGAATATATGTATTAAGAAACACATACCATGACCTCTATAGGATTTTTAAGATGTGATCCTAGATAATAATCCACCCATCCTCAATCATAATGGATTCTTTAGCAATTAAGAGAGATTCAATAACCATAAAATTACCTATATTTTGATACTATATAGATTTATGTGGAAGGATAGAAATGCATCAATAAGGAGACCAAGATGGAACCATTTAACACCTAAGGTACACCTATTACATGGGAAATGGAGGAGGTACATGATGATAGGTTGGAGGAACTATGCTATTATTACAATAGAGATAGGAGGAGGATTCATATTATGCTCCTATAAATAAGAGGTTAATTTAGAAGATTAAAAGAACTAGATAATAACAAAGGAAATAATTCTATAGAGGGAGTGAGTGGGATTGTTGGAAATATACAAGGAGAGAGGTGAAGGTCCCAACACCTACATAGAGTCCTACACGAAATACACCAATCTAGGCACTTCCTAGAAGGATCAAGATCCATGTGAGTAGCCTCTTTTTATTTTTGTATCTTCTACATATGTATATTTATTCCTTTATTATGTGATTAAAATTATATATGATATAACTTATTAATAAGTGATAACAAGTATAATTATTAAAATATTTCATATTTATTTTGATATCCTCTAATTTAGGAGGAAATTTTTACTTGTTTTGATAGATGTATGTTATTTTTGTGATATGTATAGATTGATTCATTTTTAACATGATATTTTTTTTTATTAGAGGGGTAAACACTTTTGACCCAAAGCTAGATGGAACCAATGAGGCCATAATATGACTAAATTTGGACCTCACTAGACATCTAGATCCCCTTAAGCCATCCTATCACCCTAAATTGTAAATTGATTTCTTAAGGGGTCCCAATATGACATTTCTTAAGGGGATCAAAGAAGTTCTTAAAATTTGGTGAAGTTTCCCAAGGAAACCAAATTTAACAATAATAAGATCGTGCAAGACTATACTATGAATGAGATTTCATGATCTATAATGGTCAGTTGAAACAAGAGTAGATCTCAATCAACTATTCCACAAGAAAATGTTCTTCACTAACTTGCAAGTTCATTATATTCCAAGGGGCACCAAAACTTCACCCTAAGTTCTGTAAACCCTAAACCTTGAACTCTAAAATCTAAACCCTAAACATTAAACCATTCATTTTGTCCTACTTGACCTTAAAGTGAAATTTGGTTGTCTTAGGAAAATCCACCAAATTCAATTCCCTTATGCCATGTAATTTTGTCATAGGATCTTAACACATATATCCCCTTAATTTATCCTATTACCCTAAACCCTAAACTCTAAACTCTAAACCCTAAACCCTAAACCCGTCATTTTTTCTTAGGCTCTTAATGAAATTTGGTTGCCTTAGGAAAATCCACCAAATTTAATTCCCTTATGCCATGTAATTTTGTCCTAGGATCTTACTACATGTAGATCCCCTTAAGCTATCCTATTACCTAAACCCTAAAGCCATCATTTTTTCTTTAAAAGGCTCTTAATGAAATTTGGTTGCCTTGGGAAACTTCACCAAATTTTATTCACTTGAGCCATGTCATTTTCTCCTAGGACCTCACTAGACGTAGATCCCCTTAAGCCATCCTATCACCCTAAATCATAATTCGATTTCTTAAGGGGTCCCAATATGACATTTCTTAAGGGGATCAAAGAAGTTCTTAAAATTTGGTGATCAAAGTTTCCCAAGGCAACCAAATTTAACAATAATAAGATCTTGCAAGATTATAATATGAATGAGATTTCATGATCTAGGTTAGTCAGTTGAAACAAGAGTAGATCTCAATCAATTATTCCACAAGAAAATGTTCTTCACTAACTTGCAAGTTCATTATATTCCAAGGGGAACCAAAACTTCACCCTAAGTTTTGTAAACCCTAAACCTTGAACTCTAAAATCTAAACCCTAAACACTAAACCATTCACTTTGTCCTACCTGACCTTAAAGTGAAATTTGGTTGTCTTAGGAAAATTCACCAAATTTCATTCCCTTATGCCATGTAATTTTGTCATAGGATCTTACTACATATATCCTCTTAAGTTATCCTATTAACCTAAACCCTAAACTCTAAACTCTAAATCATAAACCCTAAATCCATATTTTTTCTTAGGCTCTTAATGAAATTTGGTTTCCTTAGGCAACTCCACCAAATTTCATTCCCTTATGCCATGTAATTTTGTCCTAGGATCTTACTACATGTAGATCCCCTTAAGCTATCCTATTACCCTAAACCCTAAACTCTAAAGTATAAACCCTAAACCCTAAAGCCATCATTTTTTCTTTAAAGGCTCTTAATGAAATTTGGTTGCCTTGGGCAACTTCACCAAATTTTATTCACTTGAGCCATGCCATTTTCTCCTAGGACCTCACTAGACGTAGATCCCCTTAAGCCATCCTGTCACCCTAAATCATAATTTGATTTCTTAAGGGGTTCCCAATATGACATTTCTTAAGGGGATCAAAGAAGTTCTTAAAATTTGGTGATCAAAGTTGCCCAAGGCAACCAAATTTAACAATAATAAGATCCTACTAGATTATATAATATTAATAGTTAATTGTATTTTTATTCAAGTAACATGTGCCTTAGACATATAAATGAGGCTTACATATTTTTATCATTTGTATTCAATTATTTAAGGCCATTTATATTGAATGGTTTAAAGGTATTTCCTAAACATGTATCTTACATCTTGAAATTACAAATCTAATGCAGGTTCACTCATATCTTAAAGATCACATGGATCCATTCAATAATATTCACAATCCACCTCCATGCCATCCATATCCACCACCTTCACCTCCACCTCCACCCACTCCACCTCGTAACCCCCCACCTCCACCACCTAAAATCAATGAACATGCTCATTTGCAAGCACAAATCAATGCCAATGTTAGAACCATCCAAGATCAAATCAACATTATTCAAAATGAAGAATGTGTCGCACCTCCTGTGAGGATGTTTGCATCTAGGATACAAACCCTTGTTGATGTTGTCAAGGCTATGGATGGGATCTTAGATGAGCATCACAATGGCTAGAGGAGAGGAGAACTTTTGATTCTGAAAAGGAAAACACAAAAAAATGAAGAGATGAAGTAGAGAGCCACAATAGTTTCTAAATTAAGACAATGATCTTAAATAGTTATGAATTTATAAATTTGGTGAACGATGGATATTTTTGTGATGAATTTATAAATTTGGTTCCAAATGGATATTTTTAGTGACATGAATTTATGATTTTGGTTCTAGATGGATATTTTTAGTGACATGGATTTATGAATTTGGTGGAATTTATGAACTTATAATGAATAATATATAATAGTATATATTTTATGAATATCTACTAGATCATGATTTCTCCTACTGAAAATTTGTAATATATATATATGTGTGTGTGTGTGTTTGTTAGACATAAAATGAGCTTTTGTGAATGTTTCAAGTTTATTTTTTAGTATGTATGTGCATGTATTAAAAATTTGCATATATAGTTCTTAAATTTTGAAATTTGTGTGTATGTACATAGTTTAGCTTAATGATCTGTACGCATGCAAATTATGCATCATATTTTTTATTTTAAATGTACATGTACATATTAAATTTTGAATTTTTTTATGGACATGCTCTTGAGTTGAACAGTCAATGTATATAGATGTGCATTTCAATTAAATATATGATCTTAATATATATGTTGCTCATCCTTTTTCAATTAAATATATGATCTTAATATATGTATGCACATCCTATTTTGCATGATTTAATGCAGGTGCACATTTATATCGAGCATATCATGAATGATTTTAACATTGATAATATCATCAATCCATCACCTCAGCCACAACCACAACCACCTCCCCCTCCCCCTCCAACTCCCCCTCCACCTAATATGCCACATCCAACACCTATCGCATCTGACGAGGCTCGCTTGAGAGCACGTATAAATGATCAAGTTGCATCCTTACAAAATCAAATCAATGCTATGTAGATTCAAGCATTGATTCCTCCACATGTGAGATAATTTGCATCTACGATGCAAAACATTGTTGATGCCATTAGGATGATCGATTCTGATCTTGATAGGCATCGACGAGAGAGAGAACAAATGAGACAATTTTATTCTGATGGTCTCTCTTACAAACAAATATTAGACCTTAAAATAATGAAATCCCATCTAGCCCCCTACTTTCTTGACCCCATTACTCGACAACCCATTCCACCCAACAAATCTAGAATATCCATGAGGTGGTGCATACATCCGTAGATGAGTGCACATTTTTGGGATCAATGGTATATGGTTTTTGATAGTCCCCCACATGCTAATTGGGAGTGCCCATTGTATTTTTTGAGAAAAATGTATGTAGAGTTTGTTTTGGGGAAAAAGCCCAATTATTTTTATTTTAGATCATTCCAGGGTGTTGGTGGTAGCATGCCACAACAAAGGTTAGGGGAGAGGGTTGATCCTCGATGCCCCTTATGCGCAACCCCTTGTTGTTGCTCCTGGTCCTCCCATTCCTACACCTGTACATCATCGAGCTCTAGTCTCAACATTAGGTTCCCTTAGTACACTCACAAGAGACCTTGATCAGCATGCTTCTGTTATAGCGGGTGAGGAGCATAGAGATGATGATGATAATGGAGGAGTTTTTTATGGAGCTATTCTGAGTACCGCTCTAGGAGTGTCGAGGCCCATCCCCCATATATGTACTAGTTTTCATCAAGTATGCTATGGACCTAATCAGGCCACACCTAGTTCAAGTGGATGGGGAGATTCTGGTGGTTCATCTGGTTGCATCAGTTCATTTGTAGAGTTTCTTACAGCAGACCATCACCCTGAGGACATTGCGACACAAGTATAAATATGCATCTAGATGTACGTTCATTTTATAAGAATTTTGATGGATATATATATCAAAGAAAATTTTTCAATACATTTTAACAATCAAATTGTTTGGTGTACAAATGGCACTAACGATGGGGCAAACATCTGTTCCACGAGTACATACATCAACACCGGTCATACTTGACAACCCTTATGGGGTATTTTGATTTCAATTTTTAAAATTATATATGAAATCATAAATTATTTAACTTGAGTTTTAAATTTATAATTGAATCACATATATTTTTGAAATATTTATGTTGGTTTAGGCGAGTCAATCAGCATCCACGTCGATTCCTCCTGAGGGATTTTCAAGCAATCCTCCACTATCGGGCATCATAGATCAGGGGTAGGTACATTCATATTGTAAATTTGTTAAAGTTTACATTAGTATAGTTACAATTTTATGAGTTTTGAATTCACTGGATATATGAAATGCATGCATGTACACTTGTAAATATTATAAGCGTTAAATTTCTATGTACATGTATGTCTAGGTTGATACCACAACAAGAATGGGCATCAGGAAAACATTTGATGTTGCAGCTACTCGTGAGGCCACTGATTTCTAGGTTGTTTACAAAACTTTCTACACAAAATGTGCAAACTTGAATATATTATATATATAAACCTAATTCAATTGTACATGCTTTAATTTTGATCTTGTAGGACTTTGTTAGTGCAACTTTCAGCCCTGACCTAGACATAGTTACACCACCAGGAGGACATGTAGAGCAGGCTCTAGATCAAATGGTAATTTAATTTTTTTATTATATTTAAAGTCAATCTATAAATTTTAAATTGAATATATACATAATATGATATTTTTACATATTCTTTTATAGCATGAGACACATCTTGTAGTTGAGCATGTATAGACAGGTCCTGGAGAAGAGCTTGGTGCACAACCTCGAGAATACGGTACAATTAAAATATGATAAATTATAAATTAGGAATTGAATTAAAAAAATTTTAGAGTTGTACATCTAATTTTTGAATTTCTTTGTCTTGTTTATGTAGATTGATTTAGAGGAATTTAGAGCTTTCTTTAGGTGCATTAGAGCAACCAGGATGTAGATATGATGGTAATTTAATTTTATGATGGATTATAAATTAAATTGTCATTAAATCATTTTTCATTGTCTTACATTTGATTTCATCTTTCTCTTGTACAAAGTGTTTGGTCATCCACATAGTCCATGGTGTGAAGACTATAGAGACAATACATGACCTAGAAACATGTGATTTTATGTGTTATATTTGTTTATTTCATGGACTAGATTTCTTGTTTCTCATGTACTCTATTGGACTTTATTTCATAAGCTTAATATATTGGTTTCATGCACTTAATATGTTACATAAATTATGGACTTTATTATTGTTTGAAATTTTAATTTACACATGTACATTTATGCATTTTATGTTCATAGTCAAGACATTAATATAGGACATTAATGTGAAATTTAGTGATCTCATACATGATATTAATATAGGACATTTTAATATTTATACTTTACAAATTTAGTGATTTCATACATGATATACATGATATGTACATTCAATAAATAGCAATAATTACTCAATGAACTTATTCAATTCACGTCAATCAATAATTAGTCAATAAATCATAATTTACAAACAAAAGCAATCTATTTATATACCAAAAAGGATAAAATTTTAAGAAATAAACAATACCATAGAAGATTAGAGAATAAAAGCATTAATAAATTCTATAAATAATAACATCTAATACTAATTTATAAGTTGTCAAAACAAATAATGACGTCTTAAGGGGATGTCTAAATGGGTCATAATAGAACGTATTAAGGGGATATCTTAAGGGTTTATAATATGTCTTAAGGGGATGACTTAAGGGGTCTTAAGGGGATGTCTAAAGGGGTCATAGTAGAATGTCTTAAGGGGATGTTTTAAGGGGTCTTAAGGGGATGTCTAAAGGGGTCATAATAGAACGTCTTAATTAAAGGGATGTCTTAAGGGGTGTTAAGGGGATGTCTAAAGGGGTCATAATAGAACGTCTTAAGGGGATGTTTTAATGGGTCTTAAGGGGATTTCTAAAGGGGTCATAATAGAACATCTTAAGGGGATGTCTTAAGGGGTCTTAAGGGGATGTCTAAAAGGGTCATAATAGAACGTCTTAAGGGGATGTCTTTAAGGGGTCATAATACGTCTAAAGGGGATGTCTTAAGGGGTCATAATATAATTTCTTAAGGGGATGTATTAAGGGGTCATAATACAACGTCTTAAGGATATAATTGATTTAGCAATAATGTATGCATGATATTTAATGATTATACAATTAGACATAAAGTTTCAAAATAGGAAAACATGCGCATTTAACAAACAAAATATATAGAATATTGATTTGATACATAGAAGTACATAGAGTATGTTTAATTGTATAAGTATGTATGTACATATATGTCATCTCAAAACAATGGTTACAAAATTTGGATATGCCATCTCAAGAACATCTCAAAATCGTGGCTAGAATGTAGTAGGTCTTCACACCACCTGATATCAAAAAGGTACAAGAAATATTAATGAAATCATCAAAACATACATATTTTAATTTATATAGAACTATCTATATGTACAAAACTCAAGTACCTGCATTTAAAAGTATTCCTCACATGTTTGTAGGTTGAATCCAGGCATCCTCTCCTTTTTGTTTCAAAGTATGAGATCAATGCAATGATGGCTTAAGGATACAAAAAATGACAATAAATCAATTTTAACTATTAATGTCAAGCAATATCAATATGAATCAAAACATGTATTTAAATATAATTTAACTAATAATTACCTATTTTTACCAAGTATTCCATGTTGTCTAGGTTGAATCTACATGGACTAGATCCTTTTGTGATTATGCCTTAAGGATGTATAAGAACAATTTAAATCAATTTTGACTAATAACACACTTGACCAATGTGAAACATGTATTTAATGTATTTAAAAGGACAAAATAAAACTAAAACTATATTTACTGTATTTACTTATTCCATTGTACCATGCATCCTCTTTTTTTTAATGCATCTATGATTGCCTCATGCTCTTCCATAGAAATTGACCATAGCACTTTTTTGAAGGTCTTCCATGATGCAGCTCTAGTTTTATATTTGTTGCCACCACCAAATGTGAATAATGTATAATCTTTATGTGCTTCATAGTCTTGAATCACGGGTAGACCATTCTTTCTTCTCAAGTATTTTTCCGTAGCCAAGTGCAACAACCACCACCGATCCTATTGGAAAACATGTTCAAAAACCATCATCAAATAAGTTCTCAAAATTTTCTTAAGGGGATCAAAGACTTGTTCTAAAAAATTGCTTAAGGGGATCTAAAACTTGTTATCAAAATTTGCTTAAGGAGGTGTCTTAAGGGGATCACCATACCTGTTGGATAATGAAAGCCATCATCATCTTCTCGAGGTGTTATTAACTTATGTTTAGTTTCCACACAACAAGCCAACCAATATTATGTTTGCTCTTCATTCCCCTCAGGTGCAATGTAATGCCCTAAATATTTGTATGAAGGCAAAACACAACTAATTATTTTTTTTCTAAATAAACACATATAACCATGATCACTGACATGTATGCACATACATAATTACTGGCTAGGTGCAACCAATGATGGTTGGTGGGCATGTGGCCCACATGCACACCACTTCAAAGGACATTAGGTTTGCACTTACCCTAGGCTCAGAGGTAACTAAGTTAAAATGAAGGGGTGTAATAATGTTTGATCTACTTTCATGGAACAATATTATTTGATTTGAGTGGACGAAGTCCTCACCAATTTAGTGACATCCTACATAATATTACCTTTCATTACTACAAAAAATTACCTAATATAATTAGGTCTATTAATATTGTTGTCAATGTGCCATATTTTTATTCTCTTTACAAAAGTTTCTTATTAAATAAAAATATAAATAATTCTCAAAAGAAAATTATGTATATACTTAAATTAATCTTCAAATTATAATTTGAATTATCTTTAATAAATAATCCTTATAAGGAAATTTTAAATATAACTAAATTAGTCTTAATTTTAAATTAAATTATCTCTAACAAATAATTCTAATAAGGAAATTATAAAACTAATTGTCTTAAATATATAGTTTAAATGATATATAAAGAAATGTAAGTACTCCTTAAAGAAGCACACGTGGTTATATTAGATTCAAGGTGAAAAGTAAGGTATTTCAAAAGCTAAGAGCTAATATAGGTATATTATGATTATATTTGTTTTTTCATATTATCTTTAACCTGTCATCTATTAATTTATTTATTAGTATTATTTTTTTTTTTCTTATTGGAGGTATATACTTTCCAACTTTAAATAGTGGTAACTATTCAATTAGATTTTTTTTATGTTAAGCTACTAAATTTATTCTCCTTTATGAGCTACCGTTGAAAAAGTTAGATAAGAGTTTAGATTTAAATGAAGTGATTTTTTTTTTGCGAACTATTTTCAAGGGAGATTATAAAGTGGAAAACTCATTAACGGAGAGTATAAGGCGGAACACTCATTTTCTGTGTAGCGATATCCGCACAACAATAATCATGTTGTGCTACTATTTTTCTCTGTTGAATTCTCATGTTACTAAATGTCTGTATTCTTATGACTACCTTTAGATTAAATAAACGAGTTTATTAGAAAACTACTGCTAAGTTAACAATGGTTTCAGGCTACAATAGTTAACAATGGTTTTAGGCTAGGATAAATGCAAGCGAAAATTCTTATTGGTAGCAATATATAATTATGTGAGACAGGTTAATAAAATAATGTTAAATCAGTGAATCATTGAATCCACCAAGAAGATCGGTTGGGCAGTTAAATGCTGTCAACTAACATTATTAGCTCTGATGATATTATGATACAATTACACAGCCATAATGATAGTGATCTTTTTGTAATCAACCTAGGTTTAGACATAACCGCTTATAGACCAACTCACACATTAAATTGTGGATAGAAAGCTAATGTTAAATTTACTTGAATGGCCAAGGTAATAAAATAATAACATGTTACGGTAGGTCTAAATATTAACATCTACCAGGCCTACATTAAATGGGCAAGGCGCCACAACACTAGATGTGGAAATTATCATCAACTTACCAACTTTCGATGTGAAAGAAGGCGGAGTTAGTATTTACTCACAAGGCTAGTTGGTGGCTAAGGATAGAGACGTTGCTGCCATAATGATACTGGCAAGAGTTACATCGATGTAGAGGATATTGATTAAAGAGTTAAATTTTCTCTATTCACACCTACTAGGTTTAAGAGGTGACGCGATTGCTGGCAGTACTCAAACACATTAATGATTTCGGCGCTGGAGAACAACACAGCTCACTCCACGTTAAGTGCAGTAGCACCAAGGACATCAATTATTACCTGAGTCTCCAATGAGATTTTACCTAAAAGCTTGACCGATTTGCCTACTGGCAATCCTATTGGTACCATTTGAACTGACTGCCATGATGATGATATCCTTATAGTGTTCTAGCGATAGCAGTGTTTGTTTTTTTTGTTTTGTTTTGTTTTATTTCATGCAATCACTAAGAAATCCTTAGATAAAATTTCCAGCTTAAAAGAATATCACTGCCTTACCGTGCCACGAAAAGGGTGCTGGCAGATAAATTAAATATCGGCCTCCAAATTAAACTCTACATTCCCCGCTCACCAAGCTCGAAGAGAAGGGTGCTTTTGAAGGATGGCGAGCAAAGATGGAGTTTATATTTTATTACACATTTGGCTTCAAGCAGGGACACTGAAGATTTCATTACCTACTTGCCCAAGAGGAATGGGTCTGACGTCCCTAAGATTTTGATTTTCTAGTTTTTGTTTTAAATTGTTTATCTGTTAATTGTTGTGGAAGTGTTAGTATGAATGCATATATTTATATTCCTATATATTTATTTCTCTGTTGTGAATAATATCGCAAACTAATATCTGTTTGTGTCTCTGAAGGAAAAAAAAAGAACGACTGCATTAGGATGTAGGTTACAGGTCTATAAGTGGTAGGCGCTTTACACTACCAGGCTTCCCATAACTGACAAAGGTTGTCCTAGGTTTAATTTATACTGCACTATACATGTTTCACACAAAAGAGTGTTTTTTTATAATAGCACGAAAACATTTCATTATCATAGTAAATGCGCAGTACATAGATCTTCTTTTTCTATCAACATATTGACAACATATTTACATTTATATATATATTTTTTGAATGAGGAATCCCATAGATCTATCCTCCTACGAGTTGCAACTCATATAAGCCAGAAATGTTAAAGAGTCAACCTTTCTTTATTTGTATCAGGAAATTAAAATTTAGTCACTTTTTAGAATAATCTATTTTATAGCACAACCATATACAAGATTTTAATCAACTTCCTTCATTTGTATATTCTGAGCATACAAGGCTATTAAAATTGATCTCTTTCATTGCAACAATTTACAGAAAATAGATTAGGCACGTTTTACTCAAACAAAAATGTACCCACTTTCATTCGCCTTTACTATCGAGAAATATTACAAAATGGAAGGCATACATTTGTTTAAGCAGAGTACAATACTATTATAGAAAACACTAAAAAATGAAAGTCATGCATTTATTTAAGCAGAGTGCAATACTATTACAAAAACTCTACGAAATGAATGACATACATTTGTTTAAGCAGAGCACAATATTATTACAGAAACGAGGAAGTGAAGGGGGATTAGGTTATGCCTATTTCCAAAACACTCTTTTTCTTTACATATCACAGTACTTCCAATATATGTTGCATATGTCCTCAAATCCTCCAATACCTTCACGGGGTAGTAATTTCTTTAATAGCAATACCTTCCAAGGTTTACAACCTGCACTAAAACACAATGTTTTGCCATGACCAAGGGTGTGCTCACCTCCCAACCTTGGGTTGGAAAACCAACCACCCCCGAGCTAGGAGGTAACCAAGCTACCGGGTACACACAACAATAGAATAAACAACCATTTCAAACCACAATGCTCAAACAAAATACTCCCAACCAAGGTTCACACATTTACTTAGGGATTCTTTATGGATCCCAAGATGGGGATAGAGGTGGACATCACTTCTATATGGGGAGAGTTGCTAGCAAAAGTAAAATAAAATAAAGATTCAACATCACCATTTTTCTTCTTATCCAATCCACCAATTCATCAAAATTCTTCATATCATACACCCTCCATACAACCATCTTCCAAAAACACCATACTATCATGAAACAAATTTGGGTACTCATACCCTTTTTGTGCCCTTCCTTCTCAAAGGAGGAACAATCTCCCCATAGAGGTTCCTACACATTCCTATCCCCCACAAGGATTCTCTTCCCACATTGGGTGAGTTTATCCTATACAACCCCAAACCAACACAAGGAAATGCAAAGACACATAAATGGACAACAACCCATATAACTCATGTTCTCAAACTTCCATACAAAGAGGTAAAAGAAATGAAAAGAAAACATACATAAAGATAGAGTAAAACCTACCTCAAATCCAAGCCAACAATGAGGGAGGGTTGAAGATGAGCTCCAAATTTCTACTCCTTCAAAACCAAGCAAGATTTTCCTTCTCCCAAGCAATCCAAACACAAATCCAAAAAGAAGAACCCTTTCTTTTGTTTTCCAAAGGATTCAAATAGGATTCAAGGGTTGGAAACCCTTGGAGGAGAGTGTGACACATGTCAACCTCCTATTCACTCCTATGGACACACCTCCCCACAAATTCTCACACATGTGTGAGAATTTTTAGGGGAGTGAAAGGCCAAAGAGTGTTCCACACTCAACAAGTCTTTCAAATCTCATAAATGAGATTTTGGAGCCAACACTCAAATTCCATCCCCCAAAATCCGTCACCCTTCTTAATGGCTAATTAAGAAGGGTCACAACTTGCAATTTTCACAAGTTATGGGTTTGATTTGACCCCTAACCCATAGGTGACCATCCTAGGGGTTAATTAAAGGCCAATTAACCCAATTTAAGGACTAATTAAACCTTTGAAAACCCTCAAAAAGAAATTGAAATTTAAACATGATAAAAGAATTCCAACATGCCCCAAAACCCTCATCAAAAGTTTGATTGACCTAAAAAAAACATAATCACAAGATTCAACATTAAATATTTTTAATCACAAATTAAAATACAACACAAAGAGGCTATGGTCCATTCTCCAAATGGACCATAGTGGCTTCACTTGGTTGACACAATCGGGTACCCTTGGTTACCTCCAATCCCATTGGCCATGGGCGTGTACCTGCACACTCAATGTCCACATGTCAAAATATCCAATGCATGATAATCAATAATTAAATCATAAATCCATATGCATATATTTAGCACAATCTAACTCTGAATCAATAAATTCAATATCCATAATCATTCTTCCTCTAGCAATAACATATTCTATCAATTCATATATAGTCATGGCATAATAAGGAAATCACATCATCACTAAATTAAATTTAGCATCCTATCAATTCCATCTCATTTTAAAACAATTGTCCATTTCAATCGTGATAACCAAATCATATGAGCATATCAATAAAGGAAGCATAATGTGCATATAATTATTATAGCATCATAAGCATAAAACAAGCATAACATCAAGAGTCTATGATCATCCAAAATAGTATAAACACATAGAGTATCAACATGATCGAATCAAAAGATAGCCAAATGGTGAATCATGGTATTCCCACATATTGTAATCAGTGGAAATTTTGCAACCAGTGGAATGGGGTTAGCTAAATCTTTTTCATGTTGGTAGGGTTTTTAGATGTAGGGGATGGAGGTATGGTAGTGTTTGATCAATCCCTAGTCTAATATCTCTATGTATTAGGTTTAAGAAGATAGGTAGAGATAAGATTTTGATGGTAGATGAATTTATGAATATTCCAGTTGATAAAAGTTGTAGTTTCAGACCCCATGTGACCTGGTTAAATATTTGGAATGAATTTTGATAGATTGGAGGAAGGGTTTCACATAATTGCTTTAGAAAATAGGGCTAATTGGGCCTAGTTACTACATAGCAGTCAATTTTAGAGGGTGTTGTTACAAAGAAAACCTATCTACAAGTTTGATATGTTACAAAAGAGCATAAAGGGTGTCTATAATGGTAATTCAATTGTGGGTTTGAAGTCTTCTTTGAAAGATATGGTGAAAAATCATTGTTTGGAGTGCTATAAGGAAATATGAAGGATTTGTGAGATAAAAACCAAGTTAGGGTTTCCAAGTTGAAAATTTTGTTCAATTGTTATTTAATTGTAAACCTCCACCCTTCTTTGCATCAAATTAGTATTAGAGCATAGGTTTTGATCATTTGAAGAAAAGAGGTTGAAGTTTGATGAAGGAAGGATGCCTCCTAAGAAGAACCCAATTGCCAAAGAAGTTAGAGAATTGAAAGAGAAGCATGCCAAGGAGTTGAGACAAGTGAAGGATTCTTAAGAAGCTATCCTAGCCATACATGCATGACTGGAGTCAAATAAAAAAGAGGTGTGGTCACTAGAGACCATAGTGATGAAGAGGAAGAGGGTGAGAATGAAAACCCTCAAGGAGGAGTCCAAGGTGATGATGAATTGGACCCGAATGAGTTGAGAATGGCTAAGTTGCTGAAGGATGTCAAGGGAGATACTCTTGAGGTGAAAATGGAATTTCTCATCTATGGTGGGAAGATGGATAGTGAAGAGGTACTAGATTGGGTTGATGCACTAGATAATTATTTTGAATACAAGGAGGTAGCAGATGAACAAAATGTCAAATTTTCCAAAATTTTTTTGAAGGGCCCTGCCCTATCTTAGTGGAATTATGTGTAGGAAGAGAGAGTGAAGAAAGGTAAATAAAAAATAAATTCATGGGATAGGATGGTGTCTAAAGTTAAGGGAAAATTTATGCCCAGTGACTATACAATTCACACATTTAGGAAGCTTTAAAATATCAAACAAAAGGAGATGGATCTCATGGCTTACATAGAGAGTTTCATAAGTTAAGCTTTAGAGTGGGTCATGTTGAGGATGAGGTTGAAAATGTATCAAGGTACCTAAATGGATTGAGGTTCCAAATACAAGATGAGATGAGTCTTACCACCCCTAGAATAGTGGAAGAGTGTTTTCAATTGGCTATTAAGGCAGTAGAAAAGATAAAAAGGAGACAAGAGAAGCAAGGAAGAGGCAAAGGAAAGAACTTCAAGGGTAGAGGAACCTTTGGAGGTAGAGGACAATCTCAAAAAGCACAAGGTGAGACAAGTGGCAATCAAGATCAAGGCTCAGAATCAAGAGGTGGCTTTAGAGGTAGGAGATCAAATAATAGAGGCAAATTTGGAGGACAAGGTTGAGGATCAAAAAAATTCTATGGAAGATGCTATCAAAGTAATGAGTTTGGCCATCAAGCATGAAAGTACCCAGATAATCAATCTTCTACTTCACATGGTGGTGAAAAGAGAACACAATTGGTGCAAGAGAAAGATTGTGAGAGTGTCAACTCTCCTTCTCAGCATGTTGCTCTAGAAGTTGGAGAATCCCTGATGATGAGAAGAACATTGCTCAAATTCCATGTGGTGAAGGATCCTCCACAAAGAAAATCTTTGTTTAGAACCACCTATAAATCTCAAGGTAAGGTGTGTAAAGTTGTTGATTCTGGTTCCATAGATAATTTGGTTTCTTTAAAGATGGTTGAAAAGTTAAAGATAAAAAGAATCCCTCACCCCACTCCTTACAAGATTTTCTGGTAGAATAAGGGTCAACAAGTCCTAGTTAATGAGCAAACATGGGTTGAATTCAATATTGGAGGGTATAAAGACAAGATATTGTGTGACATCATCCCAATGGATGTTTGTCATCTACTGTTAGGAAGACCCTGGCAATATGATAGAAAAGCCAAGAATGATGGGTAGAAAAATACTTATGTAATTGAAAAGGATGGGGTATCATTTACACTTACTCCTTTGCAAGATGAAAACCTAGGTACACAAGTTGGGTCAAGTATTATGTTGGTTGGGGAAAAAGAATTCTTGAAAACCATGAAAGAAGAAGGTGGACAAGGGTATGCAATTATAATCAGACCTAAATCTATTATGACAACAACCAAGGTTGAAAATGTGCCTAAAGAAGTCCAAGCCTTGTTGAATAAGTACCAAGATATTGTTGTAGATGAGCTCCCTAGTTCTTTTCCACCAATAAGGGATGCAAGCCACCATATAGACTTCATACTAGGGGAAAACCTACCTAATAAAGCTGCATACAAGATGAATCCTCAACAAAATGAAGAGATTAGGAAACAAATTCAAGAAATGCTTGACAAAGGCATCATAAGAGAAAGCTTAAGCCAATGTGTTGTTCCTACTATATTGGCACCAAAGAAAGGTGGAGATTGGAGAATATGCATTGATTTAAGGGAAATTAACAAGATCACCATAAGGTATAGGTTTCCCATACCAAGAATGGAGGATTTGATGGATTTTTTAGGAGGGGCTTTCTATTTTTCAAAGATTGACCTCAAAAGTGGCTACCACCAAATCAGGATAAGAGAAGGAGATGAGTGGAAAACTGCATTCAAAACTAATGAGAGGTTGTTTGAATGGCTTGTTATGCCATTTGGACTTTCAAATGTACCAAGTACTTTTATGAGACTAATGAATGAAGTTCTAAAACCCTTCATAGGTAATTTGTAGTTGTCTACTTGGATGCTATTATTGTGTTTAGTAAGACTAAAGATGAACACTTGCAACATTTGGACATGGTGTTGAAGAGGCTGAATGAAGAAAAGTTGATGATCAATTTGAAGAAGTGTAAATTCATTAAGGAGGAGTTGGTCTATCTTGGTTTTTTGATTTCAAAAGGAATTTTGAAGATGGACCCCGACAAGGTAGAAGCAATTCTCAATTGGCCTACTCCAACTTCAGTTAGTGAGGTAAGAAGTTTTCACGGCCTAGCTAGCTTTTACAGAAAATTTGTGAAGAATTTCAGTCATATCTGCTCTCCAATCATTGATACAATCAAAGGGGATAAAATGAAAAGGTTTGTATGGTCTGATGAGGTAGAAAAAAGATTTCAATATCTCAAACAAAGGGTAGCATAGCAACCTATCTTAGCATTACCAGATTTTAACAAGATGCTCACAATTGAATGTGATGCAAGTGGGTATGCATTTGGAGCAGTCTTGAGCCAAGAGGGCAGACCTGTAGCATTTTTTTAGTGAAAATCTCAATGAGGGAAAGAAAAGTATTCTTCTTATGACTTGGAATTGTATGCCATGGTCCAAGCATTGAAAAAGTGGAGACAATATCTCCTTCCTAAAGAGTTTATTTTTTTTACTGACAACCATGCTTTGCAGTTCTTAAATAGCTAAGAAAAACTTAGCCATAAACATGTGAAGTGGGTGGAGTACCTACAAAGCCACACTTTCACCATAAAACACAAAAAGGGGTAGTCAAACAAGGTGGTAGATGCTTTGAGCAGAAGACAAATGTTGGTTCAAGAAATTCAACTCCAAAGTGTGGGTATTGATGCTTTGAAAGGTATGTATGAAGGAGACAATGATTTCAAAGATATCTATGCTTCTTGCATTCAATTTAATGGTTCATTTCACGAAGAAAACTCTAATTTCTTATTTCAAGAAGGATTATTGTTTAAGG
>VDFB02286626.1:0-13391 GCA_007258455.2 Sequoia sempervirens
TTTGGAAAAGGCTCATTGAGGACATCTAGAGGTTGTAGCAACATCTTTAGATTGTGAGTCTTGGGAAATAGGTCCAAGACCTTGCATGCAGACTTATTTTTTGACTTGGATGGGCTCTAAAATACCTTGCTCATGAAGGCCTAGACCTCTTCCTTGATAATTCATTTTCTTGAGCATGCGATCCATGATAGGATTTGTGTTATTCTGAAAACATGATGTGAGTCCATTATTAGGTGGAGGATGATGGGTGGTAAATACACTATGCTTTTCTTCTGCAAGGAAGCCACCATGGAAGAATGTGAGAGTACCAAGGGGATATGCAAGCGGTGTAGGTATAGAAGTTTTAGGCGATGATGGGGGATCATGAGAGGAGATGGTGCAGGATAGCGGGGATGTGGATGGGTGATGTCGGGGAGATGGATTATGGGATATGATAGGATTTGGATTTGTGGTAGTGGGATCGTGCAATGGAGATGGAGATGGAGTGGTGGGAAGCTTGAATGACAAAGGGATCATGGGATGGGGTGGATGGGGATTGTGATCTTGAGGTGGACTAGATAGGATGGTAGGATCTTGATTTGGAGAAAGGGATATGTTGGCATGCTTTGGATTAGACTCTTGGCATGATTCATCGTAATGGGGAGGCATGATAATAGAAGTCTTGTTGGGACTCTTCAAATTAGAGGAAGATGAAGTTGGAAGATTCATAGAGGTTCATTGGAATGGGTTTTGGTGCTACTAGAATTGGGATGGAGTGGATCTAGGAGTAGAGGGAGTGGATTGGGATTGGGCATCTTCGATGGATTCGATGGTTCTTGGAGTAGGAGATGGGGGTTCAATGGATTTAGTGGGTTTAATGGTTTCAATGGTTTGAGCAGTACTAGGGGTGGTAACATCAATAATAGGTGTGGTATGGAGAAGGATCTCATCACTAGTGACCGTGGATGATGGATCTAGATGGCATGGTTCCATGACTTCAAGATGTGGAGTTGGGGATGGCTTCTTTGTAATGAGTCCTTGGAGAACTTCTAAAATGAGAGACTTGCATATGGTTGGCTTGGCTAGGGTGGTAGAAATGGATGAGGGATTATGGATTGGTGGACTAGGGTTGGATGGAGGAATGGGATCGAATGTAGGACCATGAGTAGATGGATGAATGGGATTGGATGGAGGACTAGGAGTAGATGGAGGACTAGGATTGGATGGAGGGTTAAGGTAAGGATATTGGAGTGGTGAATTAAGATAGGGGGACATGGATTGTGGATTAGGACAAGAGGATACAGGTGGTGTAGTGGGACAAGAGGATGTGGGGGATGGATTATAATAAAGGTATTGGGATGATGGATTAGGATGAGGAGACATGGATGTGGGATTAAGGTAAAAGGGTGCGGATGTAGGATTAGTATGGGAAGATTGGGAAAGAGGATTACGATAGGGGGACATGGATGGGGAATTGTAATAGGAGTATTGGGATGGAAAATTAGGATAAGAGGATGTAGATGTTGTATAAGAGGATGATGTAGATGGACATGATAAATATGGGGATGAAGAAGATACTGGATATCCATTGTCAAAGGTGGCATAAGGAGCATGATTAGGCATGGATGAAGACATAACGGGATAGCTCATAGGAGTAATTGGATTTTGGAAAGTGGGTGGAGAAAGCTTACTAGATATGATAGTGTCAAGGGGATCTATATTGTATACCTCTTGATCGACAAGACTTTTGTTATTGTCGTCAACGTAATTAGGGTTTCCCTTGACTACTATTGATGGAGGATGAGGATTCATGATGATGATAGGATAAATAAAATGGATCAAAGATGATGGACTAAAGCTCAAATCGGGATTTAAGTCAAGCTTAGATCAGGATTGGATTAAAGTTCAGATTGGGATGATTGGATGATGCGATGGGATTGATTTTGATTTTGATGGGATCGGATTTGGATTTGGCAAGATTGGATTTTGATTGAATTGGATTGGATTATTAAGATCAATAGGATAGCATTGGTTGAACGGATGTGATTTGATTGATTGGACAATTTGATCAAATGATTGGTTTTGATAGATTTGGATTATTGGATGGGTATGATTGGATGATGAAAGATGTGAGAGAGACCTTAAGTTTGATCAAAGGAAGTTACCCTTAGTGGCCTAGAGCTTTGATTGATTAAGAGGATGATTACGGCACCGAATCCACCTTAAGATAAGAATGGATTGATTGGGCCGAGGATGATAACCTACGACACCAAATTCACCTCAAGATGGAAGCAAATTGATTGGGGTCGAAGTTAAAGACTAATAATCAAATTCAAGTGCTATGGTCAACTTGGGTAACCACTTTGTAATACAAGTTTAAGGCGGTTTGGTTATGAGTGGTGTTTGGTGATGTAAATGGTAAAATTATGATGTTCGCTAAGTGATGGTATGGACTTTTGAATGGAATATGAGGAAATTAGAATGAGTAGGTGGATTGAAGATGATTGTGAAGAATGAGTAGGGATTTAGAATGGTTAACAAAGATTTGGAGTGATAGGATGGAGGCTTAAATGGATCAAATGGAGGTTTTGGGAGACTTAAAGTGACAAAACAAAGGCTTGGGATGATAAGATAATGGTTGGGGAATGATTAAATGATGGTTTAAAGGCTAAACAGATTCAAATGGGGTGATTTTGGGTGTTCAAGAGGGAAAATATGCCCTTTTGCAACAAAAATCAGGGGCGTTGACAACTTTCTATAGTAAATCAGGGGCGCTTCCGCCTTTCTGTAGCAAAACAGGGGGCGCTTCTATCTTTTTGCAACAAAACAAGGGCACTTTCCACCGTTCTGCAGCAAAATAGAGGGCGCTTCCGCCTTTCTGTAGCAGAACAGAGGGTGTTTCTGCCTTTCTGCAGTAAGATAGAGCTTGGTTTTGATGGTAATGGCTATGGAAAGGACTCAAAATGATAAAGTAAGGCCAAATTATCAAAGATTTCACAGGTTTTTTCACAAGAAAACACTTCAAGCAAGCACAATCCTATGATTAATGTTAAGGGTATGGCCTTGCCATCTAGGATGCACAAGGCTTCTAGGGAGTCATCGATATACTCTCAGTACGTGAGGCACAACCGTGAACACCAGCCCGTCACAAGCGTGAGTCGAGAACCCCAACGAGATACTGAAAGACTCAGACCAACTCTTCATGTCTATCTAGGTATCACCTTAGCTTTGACGCTCCGCCAATTACAATGTGACTGGATTGGGGTACAACTTACGTTCTCCCCCCTTTATATACCCCGTCGATACACGTGGTTGGAATCGTCCCTTGGGGTGATGAAATCCCCAAGCAGGTCCCACTAAAAAGAAGACACTAACCGCTTCCAACTACTCCCCAGGCTCACACGAAGTGCAAGGGAAAACTGAAAACAAATTAATGCCCCCTTGGGTAACACAAGAATAAATAATCACAGCAAGCAATGAAGTTTACTCCCCCTAATTAGACTATGTTCCAAAACAACAAGGATAATTTTAGAAAATCTGATCAAATAGATGGCCCTGCAAATAAATGTTAGCTGTCTTTTTCTTCGTTCTTGGTCAATTACACCATAATATGCTACAAAACATTAGCAAAAAACACCAATATCCTTGCCAAAACAATGTTAGAGGGTTAGTACTTGAAAATAGCAAAAAATAAGAGCAAAAATGAAGCTAAAATGATTGTTTTACCTTCCAAACTGTGCTGTTTTGGGGCGCTTCCACCTTTCTGCAGCAAAATAGGGGCGCTTCCACCTTTCTACAGCAAAATAGGGGCACTTCCGCCTTTCTGTAGCAAGATTAGAGGGCACTTCCGCCTTTCTGCAGCAAAATGGGGGCACTTCCCCCTTTCTACAACAAAACAGGGGCGCTTCCACTTTTTTGTAGCAAAACAGGGGCACTTCCACCTTTCTGCAGTAAAACAGGGGCGCTTCCGCCTTTCTATAGCAAAACAGGGGCACTTCTGCCTTTCTGCACCAAGAGGTTAGAGGAAAAGAACCTTTCAAAATAAAAGGCATCCGCCTTCCTAAGAAACGCTATCGCATTTTTAAAAGGGAAAGTTGTACTACCAATCGCAAGAAAGGTTAGAACAAACCTTCGGCATACACCCAACCGGGCACAACAAACTATTAGAAGAAAATGGAATTGGTCGGGATATAGGTGCTTCCACCTTTCAAGCAGAAAGGGCTTTTCTCGCAAAGAGGGACAAAGGGCGCTTTTGCCTTTCTGCGGTAAAGCAGAGGGCGCTTCCACCTTTCTGCGGTAAAGCAGAGGGTGCTTCTGCTTTTCTGTAGTAAAACAGAGGGCACTTTCACCTTTCTGCGACCTTTTCCTACAAAATTCTTAGCAAAAATGAAGGTTAAATGTAAGAACCCGTTTGTGGGTCCCACTGGGCGTGCCAAAAATGTGTACCTTGGAATTTTACCCTACTCTAATGTGCAAAACAACTAAAAATATGAATGATAAAAGACTAAGGACACTTCAAGATTAGCCTAAAGAGTGATAAAACAAGAAAGAAAATAGGTAAAACAAGATGCAAATGATTATACCTTCCTTGCTGTTGAAGACTCCTTGGTTGGCCCTTGATTGGGATGATTTTTTGTGCTCCTTGGATGGCTTGTGATGTAGCTAGATGCAAGATTGAAAGTGTAAAATGATCAAAGTGGATGGCTAAATGATAACAAGTGCTTGAGAATACAAATTGACAGCATAAGGTTACTCAAATCAAAGTGTTCAAAATACAAATTGGCAGCATAAGGTTACAAAATGGCTAAGTGTTGAAAATGCCCTTGAGGAGGGGGGTATTTATAGGAGAATTTAAATTCTCTAGAGAATTCAACGGTCAAGATTCATCCAACAAGGTCAAGATGAAGGGCTATGGTGAGTTGAGAACTCACAAGCCCTCACATCTTGACATGTGGATGGTGAAGTGGCTAAGGGGAGATGAGGTGTGAGTGAGGTGGCCAAAAGGTACATGAGGTGGAGGAAGTACAAGTACCTTGCAAGTACATTGGGAGATGGGAAGAATCTTGGGTGAATAAAAGTGAATTTTAAATTCACAATGATTGGAAGAATCTAGGTGGATAAGACAATGTTCCCAAAAGGTGGGAGTTTGTCACATGTGACTTGATGTGACAAATCAAAGGTTCTAGAAGATGCATGGGAAAAGGGGATTCTTGGAGGAATAAAAAGGAATTAAAAATTCCTTGGGGGATGGAGAGAGTTGACCAAGGTACTAATTAAGATTAATTAATCAGTAATTAGAAGATAAATGAGGATTAGAAGCCAACTTGCAAAAGTTGGAGGATGTGACACATCCTAATCAAGGATTAGGTATGTGCACATCCCTAATGAAGAAATTAGGAGATGGATTAGGATTAGATGAAAATGACATGTGAGGAATTAAATAAATGTAATATTTATTTAATTCATTTGATGAAAAGGGGATTAAAGAGGGTAAGGTATTTAATTAATAAATACCTTAGGGATTTAGCAAAATTAAGGATATTAATTAAATAATAGTAATATTACTTAATTAACTCGGATAAGAGGATGTTTAGATGAAAAGTGATAAATTTGGATAAATTAAGTGTCCAAATTTGGATGTCTACAATATAAAGAAGAAAATATCCATATGCAAAATTCACTTATACCTAAATGTTTATTTCATCCCTTGTACCCCCTCACAGTAGGTACATGTATGAAAAATAATAAATTTGATACGACCTTCAAAATTGCAACTTCATCCTTCATTAGCATAGACGGTCATGTAAGAACTATAGAACTAGGAATGATGCAAAATTTATTTTCATTTCATGAGAAATCAATAGCTTCAATTAGTATGGCTAGCTCCAACACTTCCATCAACCTCCAATACAAAAATCACACAAAACAACGTCAAAGATTCAAAAACCAAAAACATCCTCAAAAGATGTCAAATACCTCAATTATTGAAGTAACCAAAATTGGAACTCCACTTGTAGGGACATTGATAATTCTTGGATGAATTCACTCTAACTAGTTAGGGGGATTTTCATGTGTCCTCAAAACAAACATTTTCATGAGGGTTTTTGTCCTCAATAAAATTGAATATGAACATAGGTTCTTTCTAAAGAAAAAGAAATAACATAACGTATCTAACCTCAACAATGAGCTATCAACCTTCTCTTATAATTACATTTTGGAGGAAAGTAATAATAATAAAATAATGATTTCTTATTTTCCTCCACAAATTATTTTTTCAAATTAAATCATACTTTTAAGAGAGCAAAGTCCCCCTTGTGCCTAGGGATCCATTTGTAGGCACAAATTAAAATAATTTTTAAATAAATAATTATAACTTAGTTTCCTTTTTAATATTTCTTATTTAGGACTAGGGCGGGGGGCCTAGCTCGATTGGCTAAAGCATCCTATTGCAGGAAAGAGGTCACGAGATCTAGTCCCCCCCAAAACCCGTGGTACTAGAGAGCATGTCACGTAAGTGCCACCGGTCATGTGAAAAAAGTTTAACAAGCGCACTGCAGTTTATAGGGGGGACGGAAACCCGACCAATTCCTGCAATCTAAAAAAAATCTTATTTAGGACAACTTAAGTTATAATTACTCAATAATTTAGTAAATCACCCAAGTTGTAGAAAGCATAAAATACTACAAATATGAAATTTTGACCATTTCGATATGTCATTAAGGACTTTAGACAATCAATTTAAGCATCTTGACAATTGCCTAAAAATAACATGCTTCTCCAAGAAGTTTAGATCTAGTTCCCAAAAGGTTGAAATTGCATTATGAAAGCATCTTGAGGCTTACCAAGACCATATGAACTCACAACCATGAACAAAACCATTGCTTGACCAATCCTATACTCTCCAAGAAAGTTGAAGTTCTCCCTTGCTCACCAATTTTCCTATGAGAAAACTTTTTAAAAAAAGTTAATTGTTCTTAAATTGATCATGCTTGAGTTAGGGACAATTGATTATGCTTGAGAAAGGGACATTGCAAGAAAATATAGAGTAAACTAACTTACATATATTAAATACATCTATCTAAAAGATATTGAGAGATATCATAAATCTATCTAAAATATTTTATGTTCCCCATAAATAAAATAATATGTTGCACATAAATATAATATTTATTACGATTTTAAAAGTCAAAAGAAAAGAAAATATAGAGTGAATTAGCATTAATATCTTTAAAACATTTTTTAGATATCAATTTTGAAATTATTTAAGATAGATAGGAAAATAAAATAACTTTTTAATATATAAAATCTCAACATTTTTTAGAAAAATATATTTAATATATATATGCTAATTATTATTTAAAAAAGAGTTGATATTGGCATAGTGTAATTTGGTTTAAATATGGTGTTGTTCTTGCCATCAAGGTCCAAACTCTATTGAGATGTAATTGTTGAGTGTTTATGTTGGGGATGAGGTCCTCACCCCTTTAAAAAAAAATATTAGTTAAAATTCAACACAATAATAATTAAATAAATATAATATTTAAAAAATTATCCCCAATTAAAACCCTAATTTCAACCTCATTAAAAAATAAACAAAAGAGAAAAATGATTTATAAATTAGGTATTACATAGATAGTAAGTAAAATTTTAGATATTTTAAATATAAGTAAATAGATTTTATGTTCACCATAAATAAAATAATATGTTACACAAATATAATATTTGTTGTACTTTAAAGATCAAAACAAAAGAAAATATGAAGTAAACTAGCATATATATTAAATACATCTATTTAAAAGATGTTGAGAGATGTCATAAATCTTATTAAAATATTTTATGTTCTTCATAAATGAAATAATATGTTGCACATAAATATAATATTTATTACATTTAAAAAAGTTAAAACAAAAGAAAATATAGAGTGAGTTAACATACATATCTTAAATAAATCTTTAAATAGATGTATGACATCTCTCAACATCTTTTAAATAGATGTATTTAGCTAATATATATGCTAGTTTACTTTATATTTTCTTTTGTTTTGATCTTTAAAATACAACAAATATTATATTTGTGTAACATATTATTTTATTTATGGTGAACATAAAATCTATTTACTTATATTTAAAATATCTAAAATTTTACTTACTATCTATGTAATACCTAATTTAGATATCGATTTTGAGATTATTTAAGATAGACAGGAAAATTAAATAACTCTCTTTAAATAATAACTTTAAATTGATAAATCTCAACATCTTTAGATAAACATATTTAACTAACATTTGCACCTAAAAAAGTTTAAAGATTATGGCTATAGAAAACTATATGCATGTTAATATGTTAGAGAGTATGTGTTTATGCATGCAAATTCTAGTTGCATGTGGCTGGATTAAATAATTAATAATAAATGCTAAATAATGGAATGGAATTTTTTTAAAAAAAATAACTTTTGTCCTTAAAGAAATTAATTATTATGAGATTATGAAATATTTGCATACAAATTTAAAAACATAAAGCAATGGAAATGAAAAAATGAAGTTACCATCAAATTGAGAAAAAACAATGGAAGTGAAAATAGAATGTTTCCATCCAATTGTCAAATCAATATTTATTTGGATTTTATGTGATAATTGAGATTTTTGAGGCTTTTACCTAATATTTTAGAGGCTTTTACCATTAAACGACAACTAGTTTACCATTAAATGACAACTAAAAGTTATTTTCACACAACTTAGTGATTTGGAGTTGTGAGACTTATTTCATATTCAAATCCCACACTATATGTAGCCTATTGACTAATAAATTTAAAAATTCAACATAATATTAATTAAATAATATTATATTAAATAAAAATTATTATTTAATATAAAAATATATGTTTTTAAGATTAAAATATTAATTAAAAAACTTTTACATAATTTTAATCTAAAAATATTCTTTCAATTAAAACCTAGATCTCAACCTCATTAAAAAATTAAACAAAAGAGATGAAACCTAGTCATGTAGGAGCATTCTAGTAGGCCACTTTATTCTTACATTTATGGAGAAGCACAAATAAAAAAGATCAATTATCAAATAATTCGAGACACGTGTCACAAATTAAATATGATTTGAACTTCATTATGCATTCCTTATTATTACTTTATATGATAATACTTTAATGCTTATTATTACTTTATATGATAATAGTTCAATAAAATATCAGATTGTTGTTTCAGTTAAGAATGACTTAAAAACCAAGTTAACAGTTTAAAAATAAACTGGTTGGGTCTGCTCTTCCCATAACCCACGTGGGGTAGTCATATATGTCGAAAGGGCTGAGTAGTACCTAAGCAAAGGAAGAATCCCAAAATCTTCCTTCACATGGCCGAAAATCAGGCAGAGGTACACTAAGTGTCAGACAAGCATATGAGGAAAACACGGTGTGGCGGTGATTCAGGTAACACACATTAAAAAAGGCGTGGCCCGTGACAAGGAATGATCACCAATCATTATCGGGATTGACTTTGTTTGCAGGCTAAGCAACCAACGAAAAGTGGGCTTCCTGGTGTGCCCTTCATATTTATGTTCCTCCCTTGTCCACTTACGTCTGTCCTCTTACCACTTTGAACTGCCCCCTCACGAGCCCTTCACGTGAATGTCTCTTGGGAAAGGAGAGCCAAGGCCCACCGTCACTATCCTCACCATCGCCATCACTTTCCCCACCACCATCACCATCATCATCACTCTCCCCACCACCATCGCCATCCCCCCCCAACACCACCACCACCACCTATTCACTAAACAATGGATACATTAAGAGAGATCCGCCGTTTACTCTGAAGATTTATCTTTTTAAATTGTGTTGGAATGTTCATTTTCAAAGGCAGTTATTCCATGAGATTGGACAATCGAATAGTTTATTCCTATACGTCTGATTTCACAGCTCAAATCTAGAGCCGTACACTTTTCTTTCCTTATAACGTTCAAGGTGTCTGAACTTGGCCCATGTGTTTTTGAGATACCGACTTTAACGAGATAGGAAGGGCTGCACGTCGCCTCTTTCTTCCTTCCTCCACCTCCTCATTATTACTTTTGTTGTCATCCAAATCAAGATTGTGATCCCCGAATCATAAAGTGTTTGGCTCTCCTACAAAGTCCCATCTTCTCTCATCCTATCTATTGCTCTGCAAATCCACATAATTTGCATGTTGTGAGGTTTAGGGTAAGGAGGTTATGGAAGTAATGGGTGCAGTGAATCAGGATTGTGATACGACGCTTGGTCTGGGAATCAGAATTGGTATAAGTGGACAATCTAATGGCGGCCCATCAGTCCCAATCGAGTTAGATCTCCTCCCGTTGGCTCCCATCCCTCGCCAGTCAGCTGCTTCAGAGGTTTTCCAATGCGCAAACAGTTTATCAGGTAAAAACTTCACGTTGAATTTGCGAAGCTTTTAAATTTGATTGTGTGAACATTTGCGAAGTTTTTGGATTTGATTGTGTGAACATTTTCTCATCAACGTTTGGAATCGTATTCTATGAACCATAATCAAAATAAAGAATTAGTGAAGATATTTTGATTTTGAATGGTGTTCTAAGTCAGGGTATGTAATTGCAGAGCAAGGGTCAGGGCATGATATCATCGATGTCAATAAGTTGCCTCTTGCAACCTCTTGTTCTACCTCTACCCAACATGACAATATTATCTCGTCGTCCCCTCACAGAGAAGGTAGCTATGGCGTAGATATCAAGAGAGAACGTGATGGGCTTACAGAGGATTTCGAGGTGGAGAAAGGTGGTTGTAGAGTTAGCGAGGAAGAAGCAGAGAGCGGTGGTACAAGGAAGAAGCTCAAGCTGTCAAAAGAACAATCTGCACTCTTGGAAGAGAGTTTCAGAGAGAACAGTACTCTTAATACTGTAAGGGTTTCTCAACTCTAAATTGGTCTAGATTTGATTGTAGGGAATTAAATTTGTCTGAACTTGTAGATAGTAATATATAATGTCTGTGGGTGCAGAAACAAAAGCAAGCCCTGGCCAAGCAGCTGAATCTTCGATCTAGACAAGTTGAAGTCTGGTTCCAAAACAGAAGGGCAAGGTAGTAATCAGCCTGAACCATGCCGGCAATTGATTTGATGCCATAAAAGAACAAATGATAATTTCAGCTTGTGTTTATTTTTGGATTTAATTGTGTAAAAGTTTTCTATCATAAAAGAATTCTACATAATAAAACAAGGAAATATAGCAAACTGATATTATGAACCGTGAAAATTTCATGACTTTAAATGATAATCTAAATGCTTGAAACTGATTGACTTTCACAGGACCAAGCTCAAGCAAACAGAAGTGGACTGTGAGTTCTTAAAGAAGTGCTATGAATCACTGAGGGAGGAAAACAGAAGACTGCAGAAAGAGTTAGCACAACTGAGATCTGTGAAAGTGGCAGCAGCGGGCTCTCCCTTGTACATGCAGTTGCCTCGTGCAGCTCTAAGCATGTGTCCTTCCTGTCAAAGAGTTGTAACCTCTGATAACGCCAGGCCTTTTACTCCTTTACCAAATCCACACTTGTATACTTCATATACCCATTCTTCAGTATCCTGCTGAAGGAATTCTTATGTGTACACTCACTTCATATCATTCATCTCTGTAGAGGCCGCCCCCATATTCATTGAGGAGCTGCTATGCACCAGCAGGAATGTAAACTAACTTATAGATAGATCTTAATGGTATTTCTCCCTTGCTACAGTTGTACCCAACTCTGTACAAAAATGTAGTCATATATTATATATCTGTCAATACACAGACCATTATCTGTTATCGGTCTGTCTCAGGTGTATAAACTGTTCATCACATATAATATATGTTCAAAATCACAAAGCTGCTCTGTGACTTTCTTTCTGTTATAATTCCACTGTAGACAATTATAATTGACTGACTTTGATTTAATGGCTGTCTATAATTGAGGGCAGACAGTGGAAGGGAAGAATAGCTAAAGATCTTTGATTGGATAGAAAATGTAAATAAATTTGAATAGAAAATAATTTCTATATCAGTAGTCAGAAGTGCTTAGTGGCTAAGGTTTGTGCAGAATTGTGATGGGTATATGCCATTAATGGGACCCGCTCTGATGAATGATTTGTGGGTAATCTCCTGCGTGAAGTGCACCGACTTGCAGTACTGGGATGGGGCTTTTCGTGGAAAGAGAATCAGACAGACGTTAGTTGATTTCTTTGGTAAAGACAAGGTGCAAAAATTGGGAGCTAAGTTTCCTTTTTAAATCTGTACTTTGGACCGAAAGCTCATTCAATCTCCATCCACATATTTAATTTTTTTTATTTTCAAGATTGAAGAGGGAATAAAGACTCACCTCAAATATCTAGATTTATCAATTAAATAATTTAATCACTTAAGCAATTAATTAAGAATATTAAAGTTTAGATAAGTAGAGAATTGATTTTAAAATTAATAAAGAAAGATATATGGTTTTCTTAATTAAAAAAGTTTAGATTAGTAGAGAATAAATTTTAAAATCAATAAAGAAAGATAGATGCTTTTAATTTTGTATGTGATGATAATTAGTATATTCATCTTAGATACATTTATATAAAATGTATTATAGATATTATTTTCAAGATGCTTGTTCTTTTATTAGATGCATGATATAAGTAAAAAAGTTATTCATTTTTTAAAATTTTTTTACATATAAACTTTTATTAATATTGTAGATATCTTAAATACATCTATCTAAAATATTGAAAAGATACCAAACTTCAATTATTTTATTTACTTCAGAACTATTTAAGAATTCAATTTATTTTAATTAAATTGTTCTCTATTTTTATTACATAAAAGAGTTATTTTATTTAACTTTAAAATTATTTTATTTTATTTTTATTTGAAGAGCTATTTTAATTTATTATCTTTTTTTTTTTATCATATATTTTTTTTTATTTTTTATTTTTTATTTTACATCCATAGTTTCATCTATACTTATATGCCATAGATTAATTTTTAATTTGTATTTTTTAACAAAATGTCAACCCTATAATTGAAAAATAATATAAGTTTACATGCTCACAACATGAGGCTCTATGATGTCATTATAGCACATCACTCAACATAATCAATGTCAAGCATTGTTGGCCACAAATTATATGTGTGTGTGTATTGTTGGTAATATATATATATATATATATATATATATATAAATGAAAAAAAATTATTTATTTATTTTAAATTTTGTTTTTATTTAAAAGAAGATGTTCAAATAACATCAACCCACAGTTTCTTTCAAAATCATGCAATTAGGTGCTTCTCCCCTTAATACAACTATAGGTTATGTCTCTTAACACAAATATCTTGTTGTAATATATTTTTTATGATTAGACTTGAAATTTTGTTAAAATATTTTTATTGTGAGGGTTTGGTAGATT